>JABUQX010119030.1:0-15000 GCA_015478945.1 Trachelipus rathkii | reverse complement strand
CTTCCGGATCCGACTTAGGTTCTGTACTATTGAAAATTGTTCAGCACGTTTCTTCTTCCATTAAAGTTTTCACCATAAAAATATTTCTTTGAAAAAAAATTCTATACCCAGGATCCAGGATCAGGCTCCGGATCCCGCTCCGGATCCGACTAAAAGTTTCATGCATTATTTTGAAAATGCGTAAGCACGTCTCCTGGCAATTAAATTTTTAACCTAAAAATATTTTTCGAAAAAACTTACCCCGGATCCGGCTAAGGATCCGGTTCCAGATCCGACTTCGGCTCCCGATCCGACTAATGTTTCTCCGCCGTTATATGCAAATAATTCAGCACGTGCTACTAATTATACACGTTTCAGATAAAAAAATATTTCCCGAAAAAATTCTTAGCAGGATTCCGGGCCTCGCGGTCGAATAATGTTTCTACCACTATTTGAAAATTGTTCAGCACGTCTTCTGGAGAGAAAATTTTTCACCTAAAAAATATTTTCTGAAGAAAATTCATTAAACAGGATCTGGATCCAGATCCCGATCCGGCTCCGAATTCGGCTTCAGCTCCGGATCCGACTAAGATTTCTGCACTATTTGAAAATTGTTCGGCACGTCTTTCTGACAATAAATTTTTCACTAAAAAATATTTCCCGAAAAAAAATCCTACCCAGGATCCGACTCCGGATACGGCTCCGGACCGGCTCCGGGTTCTGCTCCGGATCCGACTAATGTTTCTGCCACATCTGAACATAGTTCGATTGTCGTCATAATCACAAACTCTTCACCTCAAAAAATATTTTCTGAAGAAAATTCATACCCAGAATCCCGGATCCGGCTACGACTTTGGCTTCGGCTCCGGATCCGACAAGATTTCTCCACTATTTGAAAATTGTTCGGCACGTCTTCTGACATAAATTTTTCACCAAAAAAAAATTTCCCGAAAAAAATTTCATACCCAGGAATCCGTCTCCGGATACGATTCCGGCTTCGGCTCCGATCCGACTAATTTTCTACACTATTTGAACATTGCTCAGCACGTCTTTCTTGAAATAAATTTTTCCCTAAAAAAATATTTTTGAAAAAATTCATACCAGGATCCGGATCCGGCTCCGGATCCGGCTCTGACTTCGGCTTCGGCTCCGGATCCGGCTAAGGTTTCTGCACTATTTCAAAATTGTTCGGCACGTCTTCTGACAATAAATTTTTCACCTAAAAAAATATTTATTGAAAAAATTTCAAACTCTGGCTCCGGCTCTGGCTCCGGCTCCGACACCGGTTCTGGCTTCGACTCCGCTCCGGATCCGGCTCCGAATCCGACTAAGGATTCTGCACTATTTGAAAATTGTTCAGTACGTTTTCTGGCAGTAAATTTTTCATCTAAAAATTATTTCTTGAAAAAAAATTATACAAAGGATCTGGCACCGGCACCGGCACCGGCACCGGCACCGGCACAAGCACCAGCTCCGGCTCCGGCTCCGGCTCCGGCTTCGACTCCATTTATTTGACTGAATAAAATCCGAAGAATGGGTGGGAGGTTGAGAATATGAAAAAAAAATAGATTTTCTATAATTATAAATAAAACTTTTTTTTTAACCTCTAAGCCAATCTGGAATTACAATTTTGACTGGAAATGAAATTTTTTAGTTCGACACCTCTTTAAATAAATTTCAGTATCTAAAAAACCATTTAGAATTTTAAAAAAATAATTACACCATGATGTTCAGGAGGAATTTTTCTACTAATTTAGATAATAAAAGAAAAATGTGAAAATTTTGATTTTGACTTCAAAAAGTAAGAGGTCCGAGGATAAAGTCTCCCCTTAACTTTGATGATATTTTTATGTTTTAATATAAAAAAAAAATCAAATTTTCTTGGGTCATGTCTCGTTTTTGGTACGTTTTGTTTAGAGAAGTTTTATTAATAATGAAAAAGTTGAAATTATCCTACAAAAGAGAAAATGGTTAATTTTTTTTTATTATTTCTTTACTTTTTTATTTTAATTTTTTTTAAGCAATTTTATTTAGTCAATTAAGATTGATAATGACAAAATTCTCTCTCTCTCTCTCTCTCTCTCTCTCTCTCTCTCTCTCTCTCTCTCTCTCTCTCTCTCTCTCTCTCTCTCTCTCTCTCTCTCTCTCTCTCTCTCTCAATTTTAATTTGATTAAGTTAGGTTAGGTTAGTGTAGGTTAGGTTAGAATTAGTTTAACAAAGATTTAATTTTTTTTTATTTCAGTTTCGAGCTAATGCGATTCTTATTAATCCAACATGCAATGATGAACCAATATATATATATATATATATTATATATTATATATATATTTATATATATATATATATATATAATATATATTATATATAAATATATATATTATATATAATATATATAATATAGATTATAAAACTGTCGCTCCCCCAGGAAGGTTATGCCTTCTAGGGAAAACCCCGACCTGTCAGTAGGGACCCATCGAGAAAGGTTTTTTTTCCTTTATTGGGGGGGTTACCCCCCCAAAACCCGCCGGGGGGGGGCCGTTACGGCTAAATCCGTGGCTGGCCAGAACCTATCGCAGAGAAAGCCGGGAAGTTTTCCCCATTATAGCAAAGCTCACTACCAATGTGTACTCATTAACGTCTGAGTGGGACGAAGCTAGAGTTGATAGAGAATAGCTCACATTCTCTCGCTCCACCCAGTCTCGAACCTGGGTCCTCTCTCTTGCTAAGCGAGTGCTCTACCACTGAGCTAGGAGCGCTCCTACACTATTTGAACATTGTTCAGCACGTCTTCTTGAAAGAAATTTTTCACCTCAAAAAATATTTTCTGAAGAAAATTCATACCCAGGATCCGGATCCGGATCCGGCTCCGGCTCCGGCTCCGACTTTGGCTTCGTACTCATTAATTTCGAAAAATAAATTTGATTACTTCAAAAAGTAAGGGGTCCGAGGATTAAGTCTCCCTTTAACTTTGATGATATTTTTATGTTTTAATATGAAAAAAAAAAATCAAATTTTCTTGGGTCATGTCTCGTTTTTAGTACGTTTTGTTTATATATATATATATATATATATATATATGTAATATATAATACTTATATATATATATATATATTATATATATATATAAAGATATATATATTATATTATATAAATATATATATATTAAATATATTATATATATATAATATAGTATATATATATATATATACATGGGCAAAGTCAGCAAAATTATGGGGGGGCAAGTTTATATATATATAATATATAATAATATATTATATAATATTATATATATATATATATATAATATATAGAATATATTATATTATATTATATATATATATAATATAGGATTATATATTAATATTTATATATATATATATATATATATATTATATATATATAATATATATATAGTATATATATTATATTATTATATTTATCGTTAAGTATAGTGTATTTAAAGTTTTGAATAATAAAAATGATATCCACACATAAGCCCATATTTATTTAATATTTCATAATTTATTAAAAGTTTGTTTTCAAAATAAGTGTAACTAGTAAGGAGTCTTATATTATTAAATAGTGTTTCCCTTTTAGCTTGAGGATAAGAATTTAATATTTTTTTTCTTCCCCAAAATCAGTTTTAACATCTTTTACCAATTGATGTTTTTGCGTGAAATTTTCTCTCCTGAATGCTTAGTAAAACATAGCCCATTAATTTTTGAAGGAACATTTGACCTTAGAACGTTTTTTAATACGCCCGTAAAGTACTGAACACCTTTTCAATTGTACAAGTAGTTGGTGGAAGTGTGAGAAGTACTTTGATAGCTCGTGCAGCTGCTAGGAAAATGCGCAATTGATTTGTAGATAATATGCGTGTAACTCATTTTTCATCTATTTGTTACCTATCTGATTCTTTCCAGAAATTAAACCAAGATTCTGCTTCACCAATTAGGTTGTCAATGTTATTTTCAGTTTTTTTAATATTTAGATTTGGTTAAAATTCTTATTCTAACTCGGTTGCCAAATGCAAAGAAAGTAGAGTGTATTTGTGTTCCGGAAAGTTTGAATAGCTCAGAGATGAAATGAAGAGAAATAAAGTACGGTATAAAATAGTGAAACTCTAAGCAGTCCTCAGCAGAACCTTTTATGTTCCTTGCACGGCTGCGATCTTTTGGATACTGTACATGGTAATGAAAAATCTTCACAGAAAATTCTTAGATTTTTTAAAATTTCCATTAAAAGAAGAGGTTTGCATTATTTTCACTTCTATCGCTTTATAAAATATTTAAAAGTTTTTCTGTGTGACAATGAACCTCAACCAAATTTATTACTTTAGTTGAAGAATATTTGCTATAGCTTCAATATTGAACTATATTTCGTTCAGGAATTATTAAACGAGAATTAGAAATGTTACGAACTTTCCTGCAGCTGCATGAAAGCTGACATCTGCAGTTTGTGTGGCTATGCGTTACGATCTGGATCCGATGAGGAGATTTTCTAATGATAATTTTATTTGACTAAAATGTTCAAATATCCTAGTTCATTTATACTTGGCAGACCATCATGTTTCGCATAGCAATGGTATATTTTACTACCAAATTTCTGAGTGGATTACTTTCACGGAAAAATTATATAAATTGGTTGTACTATTCCAACAGTTTTCGAAATTCTGGAAATAGCAATGGTTCATTAAATTGCTAAATTTAAACAAATTGAAAAACAGTTCTCAGATAATCCTCATCGTACATTCCTACTATAATGTAAGAGTAAATGAAAAACTATTCATAGTCTTATACCTTGTTTAAAAAAAACATACATTCAGATTATTTTTCAAGCGTGTTACGATTCTCGGATTAGGGCAACAACAAATGTATGGATGGGGTATACACGAGTAGGGACCGACCGGGGCGGGAATTTTGCCGGGGCCGGGCCGGGGCCGGGCCGGGGCCGGGGCCGGGGTTGCTCTAATTTAGCCGGGGCCGGGCCGGGGCCGGGGCCGGGGCCGGGCCGGGGCCGGGGCCGGGGCCGGGGCCGGGGTTAGCTAAAATTTGAAATGTAAGTCAAAAACTCTGAAAGTCTTAAAACTAGGATGAAAATTAAATATAAATTTAATTAATTAATATTTAAATATAAAAAGGGAATACATTTAATTAATTCAATTAAATAAATATTTTCGAAAGAAATTTTTAGAAATTAATTGTTTTTCTGAAGATAAGTTGTATTAAATAATATATATTATATATATATATATATATATATATATATATATATTATATATATATATATATATATATATATATATTATATATATATATATATATTTAATATTATATATATATATATTATATATTATATATATTATATAATATATATTTATATATATAGATATATATATATATATATATATATATTTATTATAATATATATATATATTAATATATATAAAATATATATAATATATATTATATATATATATATTATATATTATATTATATTATATATATATATATAATATATATATATATATATATATAATATATATATTATATTATTTAATAAATATATATATATTATATATATAATATATATATATATATATATAATAACTTAAGAACTACTTTGTCTAGTGATATATTACGTTAGGAGAAGCCCTTGATTCTTTCATTCTTTCTTAAAATGGAAAGAAGTTATTTGTAATGAGAGATTGGCCTACTTCCCGTTTCATATAATTAAACAGCTCATTAATCTTCTCATTACAACATAACTTCTTTCATTTTAATGGCAAATATTACAAAAACAAACTTTCTGCCTGAGTATGATTCCCACTGTCTCCATACTCATAAACATATACATGGAATCAAAATAACAAAATTTATCATATTATTATCATTGGTTATTATATTTTAACGATTATTTTATTATTATTATTATTATTATTATTAATTATATTATTGTTTATTATTATATTATTATTATTATTATTATTATTATTATTATTATTATTATTTATTATTATCATTATTTATTATTATTATCATTTATTTCATATTATCATTATTATCATTATTATTCATTATATCATTATCATTCCATTATTATCATTATTATCATTATTATTGATTGTTATTATTATTATATATTATTAGATTATTATTGATTATTTTATTATTATTCGAATATTATTATTATTAATTTAATATTATTATTATACTTATTATATTATTACTATTTTTATTTTTATTGTTTGTAAGCGTGTTGTAGCTATTATAATTATATTGAAATTATTATAAAATTGTAGTTGTAATTATGATTATAATTGTGTATTGTGATTAATATTGTTTTATTGTCGTAATTGTTTTATTATTACAATTATTATGTTTGATAATCTATTATCCTATTAATTTTAACATGCAAAAAACGTTCCAAATTCGTATCGATTTGTTGAATGATGGTGGAGCAACATATTTTTGAAACTACCATCCTTTCGCCATTACGGTCCGGCCACATTTGATTTCCTATATTCTTAATGAAAAGTTGTTATTAATAAATTATTTTTTACTTTTGCTTTTTTATCGATATACTATTAAAAATAAACAGCACGAAAAACGTAACGGTTTTCAATACAATTTTGTCATTATGAGTTTTTTCGGCTTGGTTTCCTCGGGCGAGCGAAGCGAGCCCTCTGCGCGTGCGTAGCACGTGCTCCTGAACTGAAATTGCTCCGTTAGTAGATAGTCCCACGTTTGTCATTACTTCACATTATTCTTTTCGTTATTATTATGTTTATTTATTATATTGTTATTATTGTTGTATTATTATTATATTATTATTATTATATTATATTATTATTATTATTTTATATATGTATTATTATTATTATTATAGATTGATTATTATTGTTATTATTATTATTATTATATTATTTTATTTATTATTATTATTATTATTTTATTATTATTCATTATTATTATTATATTATCCATTAGTACTTACTTATTTATTTCTTAAATATAATATTGTTATATACTATATATTATTATCTATATTATTATATTATTATTATTAATTATTATTATTATTATTATTATTGTTTTGTATTTTATTGTATGTATTGTATTGTTATTGGTATTGTATTATTAGTTATTATTATATTATTAAATTTATTATTATTAAAAGTATGATGACGGATTCAAATTTTATATTATTATTATATTATTATTATTGATATTATTGTTATTATTATTTATTATTACCATTTTTAAACTTATTTTTATTAACCATATTTCGGGTCTCAAAGGACATGACATTGTGTTGCAATTAGTAGACCCATTTCAGATAGGTAGGGAAATTATTTTTGGTTATTATAAATAATTGGTATAACTAAATTGTTAAATATTGTAATTGTAAAAAATGTAATTTTTATTATTTGAATAAACATATTCTGATTCTGATTCTGATATTTTACCCCACCCTTTATTAAACAATAATTTATGGATTAGATATGTAGATGACATTTTTGTCTCCCTCCCTCACAACACCAACCCTAATGATGTCCTAAACTATATTAACTCTATTCATCCTTCAGTTCAGTATACGATAGAAATGCCTTCCAACAACTCTATCCCCTTCCTCGTACCTTAATCACATGGAATAACAATCACTTTTGCAATTTTACTTATTATAGAAACCAACATTTCGCACAAACATATATACAGTTGGCTATTCTAATCATTCCCAAACACAAAATTAGCTTTCTGGCATCTCTATTTCTCCCGTTGCTTTTCGTAGGATGCTCTTCCCCCTCTTCTAGCACAAGAAACTAAATACATCCACAATACTTTCAAATCACTTTACTATCCTGAGTTTTTCATCACAAAAGCATTTAACAAAGCAAAAAAGAGGTACTATAGCACCTTTTCCCCCGAAAAATAGCAACACCTCCTTTTTACCAATTCCTCAATTACCATTATATTCGTGAAAACAAATATTACCAAAAAATATCAACATAACATCACCTTAAAAAACATTCTCAAAACCCCCAAAAACGAAAAAGAAGAAAAATCTCCCCCAAAGCTGTATATATCACATCCTCTGCAATACTTGCAATAAAACATTATAGGTGAAACCATAGATTTGTAAAGAAGAAAAAAATCAACATACAGATGACCTGCCCAAGGCAGCATAAATTCATCTTTAACAAGTCATAGGCGTAACTCAGGCCACTCTATCCCCATATCAACAATATAAAGATGGTCAGAAATATCAATCACACGGAACCATCGCAAAATCATCGAATCCTTTTGCATTTATAATATTAACAACTACAATAAGCATCCCTGTGAAGTTAAGATAGATTTTATAATACAAAATGAATATCTGAAAACATCAAATATTTCAACAACACCATGAAGAAAATAGCAGACCAAATGAAAACACACTGAACTGATGAAGATCAAGAAAGAAATCCAGTCCCTTAGGCTGAAGAGGTCTCGCGTCGGGACGAAAATTAGCTTTCCTTTTAAAATTTATTTCATTAAAAAAGTGTCTTTAACAATGTTTTTAATTTGTGAACTTTAGTAATAAAATGAAGTGGCAGTAAAGCATAACACTAAAAAGAATCCAAAGGCTTCCTCTCTAATATTATATATAATATATTTATATAATATATATATATATTATTATATATATTATATAATTTTATATTATAATATATATATTTATATATATATATATATATATATATATATATAATATATATAGTATATATTAACTTCAATTAAATAAATAATTATGAAAAGAGATTCGGAAAATTTTTGATTTTCTTGAAGATATTTACTTTAAATAAATAATTATATTTAACAATGATATTTTATTTCCTTGCGAATGCGTCTTGATATATCAAATTTCCGAATATTTTATGTAAAACTCGGAAAAATTATGTAATTTGCCTCAATTTTAATTTGAAATCTTAGTAAAT
Source organism: Trachelipus rathkii (assembly GCA_015478945.1). Lineage (NCBI taxonomy): Eukaryota > Metazoa > Arthropoda > Malacostraca > Isopoda > Trachelipodidae > Trachelipus > Trachelipus rathkii. Next base: position 6,040 of record JABUQX010119030.1, on the reverse strand, counting down.
ACCAAAAAAAAATTGATTATATTTAGGTATGTTTATATATTTTGCATCAATTTAAAACAAAGGAGTAATGGAATATAAAATATATTTTTATTTTGTTTGATTAACCCTCTATTATTTAGTGTTAAATTTACAGTTAACCCCGGTAGAAACCCCGGTTTTTCCTGAGTTTTGGCCGGGGCCGGGGCCGGGCCCCGATCGGTTTATACACGAGCGACATTACAAGTGTGGGGGGGACGCAGGGTAGGCATGACCCTCCCCTGCATTTCCATACAAATATCTCAAGGATAAAAAATAGGCTTTTCATATAGATATTATATATATATATATATATATATATATATCAATAGTTATATATATTATATATATATATATATATATTATATATATATATATATATATATTATATATATATAATATATATAATAAAAAAATAGGCTTTATATATATATATTTATATAATAATATATATATATATAAGGTACGTATAAATGGAAATTTCATTCTTCGACTTGAATTGAAATTTCATGTCTCCGGCCCTCCGCCAAATTACTCTCCGGGTGCATTCTCTAATATATATATATATATATATAATATATATATAGATATTATAATATATAATAGTATATATATATATATATATTATATATAGTATAATATATTATATATATTATAAAGGTGAAATAAAGGTGCATGATAGGAGAGAATGCGGGGTTTTTGTATGGGGGCATGGTTGTGGCCCACCTGGCCAGGGGATGAACCCTTACATTGACGGATTTACGCATAGTGAGGTCCGTCGCCAGGTCCCATGATGCTCTAGGCGTGGATTTTCTGTCTGTACGAGCTCTCACTAATTAATAGTACACAGAAGGGGCGGTAAGGCTGGGCTTTCTGTTCGACGTTTGTCGTGTTCTCCTACTGCTTTTCTTTTCGATGCTTGTACAGCACCTTACCCCCATTCTTGGGGAGAGGAAGGTGAAGGGAAGAAGAAGAAGGAATATATAGATAAATATATATATGATATATATCATATATATATATATATTAATATATATATATAGTATATATTTATATATATTATATATATATATATACTATTATATATATATATAATATATATATTATAATATATATCAGTGGCGACTCCAAGTAACTTTTACTACTCGTGCTCTCTCTCTCTCTCTCTCTCTCATATTATATATATATATATATATATATATTAATAATAATATTATATATATAATATAATATATATATATATATATATAATTATATATATATATAATATATATATATATAATATTATATATATATATATATATATATTTTATATATATATATATTAAATACTGATTTATTTCCTTTCTAAAACGGTTTCTCTTAAGTAAACGTTTTCTATAGTTGATTCATGGTTATCGATAATATTTATAACATTTTATAATAACTATAATAGCTACAATATTTTTCCTTCCATTATTTTTAAGTATTTTATTATTTTTTTATTATTTTATGTGTTTTATTAAATATTCTTTGTCATAAAATTATTTTTTATTATGTATAGTATTAAACATATATTTGATAAACCAATTTTATGCACTGTAAAAGTGTAAATTCAGACACCATCCTCGCCATTCGACTCGGGCATGAGCTGCCGCAATTTTTAATGGATTAAGGGGAGACTTCATAACTAGACCCCCTACTTTTTGAAGTCAAAATCAAAATTTTCCCATTTTTTTTTATTATCTAAATTAGTTAGAAAAATTCCTCCTGAACATCATTGTGTAAAAATTTTTTTTGGAAATTTAAATGTTTTTTAGACTACTAGAAATTTATTTAGAGAGGTGTCGAACTAAAAAATTCCAATTCCAGTCAAAATTGCAATTCCAGGTTAAGGATAAAAAATTTTTTATTTTTAATAAAAAAATTTTTTTTTTTTTTTTGTTTTGCAATTTCCAACCCAGGCTCAGCTTTTTACTCGGTAAAATAGGTGAAGTCAAGTCGGAGCCGGAGCTTTGAGCCGGAGCGAACGGAGCGGAGGTGGATCCTGGGTATAATTTTTATCAAATTTTTTTTTTAGGTAAAAAAATTTGTTTACCCAAAAGAAGTAGTGATTAATTTTTCAAGATGGTAGAGGAAAGCCTTAGTCGGAAACGGACCGGAGCCGAAGCCAAGAGCCGGATTCGGAGCCGAGCCGGAGCCGGAGCCGGATCGGGTATAATTTTTTTTCAATAAATATTCCTTTAGGTCGGAAAAAAATATTACCAATAAGAAGTGCACTGGACAATTTTGAATAGTGGTATAACCTTCGCCCCCTAGCCGGAGCGGAGCCGGAGCCGGAGCCGAGCCGGGGCCGGAGCCTGGGTGTAATTTTTTTTCAAGAAATATTTTCGGGGAAAAATATTATTGCCAAAACGAAGCGCTGGACAAGTTTCAAATAGGTGCAAAAAACCTTTAGCCGGAGCCGGAAGGCCGGAGCCGGAGTCGGAGCCGAGCCGGAGCCGTCTGAGCCGGATCCTGGGTTTAAATTTTTTCAAGAAATATGTTTTTAGGTAAAAAAAATATTACCAAAAAAGTTGCTGGGCAAATTTTTCATATTGCAGAACCTAGTCGGAAAGCCGGAGCCGAAGCCGCGGAGCCGGAGTCGGAGATGGAGGTGGATCCTATGGGTAATTATTTTTTATCAAGAAACTTTTTTCTGGTAAAAGAAAATTGTTTACCCAAAAGAAATGCGTGAACAATTTTCATATGGTGCAGAAACCTTAGTCGGAAGCTGGAGCGGAGCCGGAGCCGGAGCGGAGCCGGAGCCGGAGTCTTGGTATAATTTTGTCAAGAAATATTTTTTTTAGGTAGAAGAAATATATTACCAAAGAAAGTGCTGGACAATTTACAATAGGCAGACAACCTTAGTCGGAGCCGGAACCGGAGCCGGAGCCGGAGCCGGATGCTGGATATAAATTTTTTAGAAAAATATTTTTTTAGGATGAAAAATATGTACCAAAGAAGTAGCTGGACAATTATAAAAGTGGCAGAAACATATTCGTAAGTCGTCAGCCGGAGCCGGAGCCGGAGCGGAGCCGGAGCCGGAAGCCGGAGCTGGGAGAGCTTTCAGAATATTAAATTTTTCAAAACCCAAATATTTTTAAGTGAAAAATATATTACCAAAGAAGGGTTGAACAATTAACAAATAGTGCAGAAACCTTAGTCGGAGCCGGAGACAGAGCCGGATGCTGGATATAAATTTCTTCGAAAAATATTTTTTTAGGTGAAAAATATTACGAAAGAAGTGCTGGACATTTACAACTAGTGCCAGAAATCTTAGGCAGAGGCCGGGCGGAGCCGAGCCGAGCGGAAGCCGCAGCCGGAGCGGATGCTGGAATAATAAATTTTTAAAAAAAAATTATTTTTTAGGTGAAAAATAAATATTACCAAAGAAGTGGAACAATTTTCATATGCTGCAGAAACCTTAGTCGGAGCCGGGGCGGGGCGAGGCCGGGCCGGAGCCGGAGCGGAGCCGGATTCGGAGCCGCGAGCCGATGCAGGAGCAAGAGTCGCAGTCGGATGCTGGGCATAAATTTTTATCGCAAAAAATGATTAATTTTTTTTAGCATGAAAAATTTATGCCAGAAAAGAAAAGTGCCCTGAACATTTCAGAAGGCAGAATCCTTAGTCGGAGCCGGACCGGAGCAGGAGATTGGTATAATTTTATTTCAAGAAAAGTATTTTTAGGTGAAAAATATATTACCAAAAGAAGTGCCGGACAATTTTCAAATAGTGCATAAACCGGAGCTGGACTGAGCGGGGCCGGAGCCGGAGCAAAGTCTGAGTAAAATTAGTTTATTTTCCTTTGGGTGGAATATATTAATATAATATATATATATAATATATATATATTATATAAGATATATATAATATATATATTAATATATATATATATATATTTATTATATATATATATATTAATATATATATATATACAAAGGTGAGCATTAACGCGTTAAAGGGTTAATCCGTTAATTAACTCGTTAATTTTTTCGTTTTAACTTTAACGCTTTCGTTAATTTCGAAAAGTAACGGAATATTAACGAGTTAAAATTTTTCGCTACATCCGTTAATCGTTACTTTATTAAGAGTTTATAAAATATTTTCTTTTCTACTGTCAAATTCTAAAACATTCTTTCATAACTAACTATTTTCCAAATTTTCTATACGATTCTATTAGTTTGTCAAATGTGTTTATTCTTACACGGTTTTATTCCCGTTTAGTAATTAACATGTTTTCCTTTTTGCTGTATTCTCATTTCTTATTGGTTCGCTAAAAAAAAAAAAAAATTGTGACTGTTGCCCGTTCACTGAGTCATTAACTCTTTTTCGTTAGTTACTTGAACTTGCTTCTTTGCGACTAGTGAAAATATAAGAACTAGGCCTCATAAGCGTTGTAGCTTATAAAAAATATACATATTTGTATTAAAATTCGAAGTTGACATATCCTACTTTATTTTTACAATAAATACTCCTCGGGTGTCGGTTTAAAAATGTCCAGTTTCATGCTTTATTAGAACAGACGATAATATACATATTCACAGATATTCATACATCAAAGTGCAAGGTCTTGAAACCGAGTTTTGTTTCCATACATATAGTCAATATGTGCCCCCTTTCCTATAGGGGGATACATTCAGCCGATAATCCAATTCCCCCCCAACTTGGTTAACAGATCCGGAGTAATGAAAGGAACGGCATGTTCAATTCTGCGTTTCAACTTGCGATATAATTGGGCAGACCCCATAGGAAGAAATCCCATGGCGTTAAGTCCGGGGACCGGTGGGGGGCAGACTATATAGGCTCTGTCGTCTGGACCATTTTGACAAAGCCTCCTATTTTGGAGTTAGTCGGACACCCTCCCTGAGTGTATGTTGCTCCTATGTGGAGGGGCTCCATCTTGCTGCCATATAAAGTTTACCGCTTCATCCTCTAGATAATTGTGAAAAGAGCCATTATTGTAACATCGAGATAGGCGACCCCTGTTACGGTTGCTTCTGCGAAAAAGAAAGGCCCGTAGACCTGGCGTCGGGATATGGCGCAGAAAAAGTTTAACCCTTTGGGAATCACGTTTTGTGTTTCTACAAGTATCATGCGGATTTCCAGACCCCAGATTACGACGATTATGGGCAGTTATAACCTATACCCTGAGATGAAGGCGTGAGACTGCATCGCTAGAACACTATATAATCTAGAGGTCATCGTCTCGACTCAATCTGCACAGGCCAAAGGTAAACCGTAGAGCCTAGTCGTCGGGCTTTAAATCATGTACAACTGCAACCGGTATGCACGCATGGGAAACGTTTCATTAACACCTTCCACACCGTCGTTTTTTTTGGCACCTTCAGTTCGTGGATTGCTCTCCGAACGGATTTCTTAGGGCTATGAAGGAACGAGCCCTGATACGGTCCACATCCTGCACAGTCACTTTGGGCCATCCTGTACTTTTGCCTTTAAAAAGACATCCATTAGTTGCAAATTGCCTATACCATGGGCGAATGTTTTTGCCACATGAAGGATCACATTGGAAACGTAAACGAAACGCACGTTGAATCGTAATTACAGATTCACACTTAGCAAAATGTAGAACACAGAAAGCTTTACGCTCAGGGCTCGCCATTGTCAGTATGTGGCGCACGCACTAGAGAAAACTACATCTGAATGCGCGCGATGCGCGTATGTCGACCTATCAGGAACCTTCTGGCGCAAGTGCATATTCGAAACTATGCAACTTACTCTTCACTTTGATGTATGAAATGATATGGATAGTGTATATTATGCTGTTATAATAAAGCATTGAAACTGGGAAATTCTTTTACGGACACCCGGTATTGAGTATTAATTAATAAGGTATATACGCTTTGGAAGTATTCTTCGGCAAGCGGCAAAAGCATCTGCTGTAGGTCAAAGCCTAATTAATTTGTCTGATAAGCTTAAAATATATTAATATGTTAGGGGTATTATTTAATAAAAGAAAATTAACAATAATTATTACTATTCCTAT
>JABUQX010119029.1:2500-16281 GCA_015478945.1 Trachelipus rathkii | reverse complement strand
ATAGGAAGATGGGAGAGAAGAGTTGCGAGTTAGTTATCTTATTTTTAGCTAATTGAAGTGAATTTATCACCAACTGGTGTATTTGATGTATGTTAGATACGGTTTGTTCAATTAGATTTATTAACGCCCTGATGCTTTCCATTTGGTTTATTATGTTGTGCGTAGCACTTAAACTACTTTGGAATTCTATTAATTTTTGTAAGCTATCCCTAAAGTTTATTAAAGTACGAGTATTCGCTTTCAACTGTTCCTTTAGTTCAGTAATCAATAAATTTGAGGTAGAGGCATAATTACCTAAAATATTGATCTTCTTTCGAAGTGTTTCACCTGTTTGTCTGTTGCCGTGCCAAAAAGAATGTTGAAGACGTCTCCTCCGAACTCGAAAGCGGCTCGTTTCTCTTTTGATCGTGCTGAGATCAAGGGAGTTCACTTACTTCGTTCAGTTTCTGGGCTAACAACTTACTCGGATGTCATTAACTGTGAATTCCATTGGTGAGTCCTTGGTTTGTTTGAAACGTTTAAAAACATGTTTATCGAAACGATGGTAAAAAGGATTCTTTAACATTATTTACCAGTTTAGTTGCTTGGTATTGTTTCTTAATGGTCTGGAGGGCATTCTAAAGGAAATAAACTAGATCGCAGTATCCTTCTATGAAATTACTTCTCCATCGATACAAAAACTAAACCAGGATAGAAATCTATTGTTTCTTCTTTTTCATTTATGAGGTTGCTTTGACATGTTGATACGATGATGATGAGTAGCAACAAAGCTTGTATTTTGAAGTTCATTTCTGAAATATTTATACTTTATACTTTTCCTGGTGGTATTGAATTAAAGGTCGCCTAATTATGTTCAATAACATTGTTAAAATAATTGGTTAGTTAAAGCGTTCGCATTTTAAACTAAACTAAATGATTTCTTAACTATAATCGAGTTAGTTGACTTAAAAATCTAAATGTAAGAGTTTTAAACTCAACGTTATATACTATTACTAGTTAGTGATGTTACTTACTTACTTACTAGTTAATTTTTTTTATTATTGCTTACTTACTTACTAGTTAGTTTTTTTACTTACTTACTACTATACTTATTTTTTTTTTCTTAATAGAAAAGTTTTTAGATTTTCTATTTGTATTTTTTAATTTTTTATTAAAAATTGCGTCCCCCCCCCTTGTTCTGAGATGAAACATATTTTAAAAGGTTTCTTTATATAAAAAATGAGTAAAGCTATAACTGATCAGACTATATCTATGGAATTAATCTAGTCTAAGATCTATCAAGACTACATCTAAATTCTAAGATTAGATTTCTTATGAATATGTGTTAATCCAAGCTAATTTTCTTAAATTTATGACGATCGTCACCTTAATCCCATCTATAGTTTTTCCTAATCCACTAATTGTTTCGTACAGACGCAACGCGAAATGTACGTAGATCATTTTCTTAAAATTACTACTGTTAAGTAATATAAGAAGGAATCATCCTAAAATTAAAAAGAAAATTTTTCCTAAATGAGGAAAATACGAAATATACACCAAAATTGGATAACTATAACCGAGGAGGCAAAATACCAAGTTTTTCCCTCCTCGGACCTGGTGATTCAAATCCCAATTCGACAGACGGACGGTTGGCAGGAGTCTTCGCTGTAGTCTCCGTTGTGTCTTTTACCTCTGGGGCTGTTGCTGTAAAACTTGTTCCTTCATCCTTGTTTGACTTGGTGACTCGGGGTGTAGAATCTCTAGGCAGTGAACAGATTATGGGGCCGGTAAGAGGGGTCCTGTTTTCTGTTATCTGGATGAATTCCCTTAGGAGATGAACTACGACCGGGGAATGGTACGGCCACTTTTTACTGGGAAATTGGAGATTCACAGGGGAATTGTCTTGAGGGGGTCCACCATAGCTCCATACACCTTACCTTCGTGTGCCGGTGGCTCCTGAAAGAATTTCTTTGAACAGAAGAATGGATGATAATCTTGCTGAATAGGGGATAACGATGGTCTAAACTCTTTCTCCGAACCGCAGTGGAGGGGTCTGGGAATCATTTTTAGGGAGGAACATTGAAATCACCGTTCTGGACGCACTCTTCCGGCAACCACATCGCTGTATCTTCTTCTCTCCACAATCTCATTGCTAAATCTTCTTTCTTCGACGGGTTTACTCTCTCTTACGGGTTCCACCGGGGTCGGTTGTTGCACGGGAGTCGGATGTTGCACGGGAGTCGAATGTCTCCAAGGGCTTAAACTACTCGGTGCCGGCTGAGGTGGGGGGGATTGAATAAGAGTTGTAGTATTCTAGCTGAGTTGGTTGTGGATGGGGAATTGGAAAGTAGCTGTGTCCGGACTGAATTTGTGGCGTTGTGGGAATTTGGAAAGAATATTGGGAAGACTCGTGATCTGTTGGAGGAGGAAGTTCTTCCACTTCATCTACTTCTTCTATTTCATCTTCTTCTTCGTCTTCCTCCTCCTCTTCTCCTCCTTCGTCTTCTTTTATCTCTTCTGCTTCCTCGTCTTCTCTCTCAAAAGGGACTCTTGGGTCGCTTCTCGGTTGTCTTTCCTCAATTCTTTCCCTTTTTTGTTCTTTGGAGCTTAACATTTCTTCTACTGCGTGGGGTTCCAAACCTCATCGTTCATAAAATCAAAATGTGACTCATGAACTTTCTGCTGACCACCTGAGGTTGTCCACAATGGACAGGAAGATTCGCCTGATTCTAAACAATATACCATCAATTGTTTTGGTCCTCTTGACATTGACAATGTTATGGCCCTCAAACTTGGGACATAACTTGGAACTTTGATGGGGCTGTTTGACTGCTCTAATGAAAACGTAATCTCCTATTTTGAACTCTCTTTGTTGTTGCTCCAGAGTTTTTGTGGTTTCCGCTTCTAGCTTCTCTCTCTTGCCAAATCTCTTATATAATCGATCCTCTCTACTATCGTATCTACTTCATCGGAGATGAATCTCATTTTCTCTGTCTTGTTCACAAATGGTGATACATAATCTGGCATCTCGTAAGGGAGCCTTTTTATGTAACCGTGCAAAAGAAAGTGGGGAGAAGACCCTATAGATCGATTATACGCGGAATTGATAGCGATTTGGGCAAAACTCAGGTATTTATCCCAATCACGGTGATTTGCATTCACGTAATGTCGCAAAAAAGATTCAATATCAGCATTTATTCTTTCTACAACACCATTTTGGGATGCTTTGTAAGGCAAAATTTCCACCTTCTTTATCCTCCACGCCTTACATAAGTCCTTAAATACCTGGCTCGTAAATTCCAAGGCATTGTCAGAGACAAGCAGTTGAGGGGCACTATGTCTACATATGACCCTCTCTTGCAATGCTCTGGCACATTCCTGGCTCGTTCTAGTCTTGCAAGGCACTAATTCGACATACCGTGTCAAAACGTCGCGAAATACTAAGATGTATTTGGCTCCTGATCCTGTACAAGCAGGTAATTTCCCGATACTGTCAACATGAACGCGTGAGAAGGGTGTGTAAGGCAATGGCCATCTGTTGATCTCTGCTGTAGGAGGTCTGGGACCCTTAGTTCTAGCGCATGACACACATTGACTGCAATATTCCTTAACTAACTTTTGTAAACTGGGGAAATAGTATTTCTCTTCTACCCTCTTTTCAGTTCTTAGCTGACCTCCATGTCCGCTAGCTAGTGAAGCGTGGCACTGGTCTATCACACTGAAGATCATACTGTCTGGAACTTGTACACGATATGGTTTAGCTTGCGTGGCGTAGTATAAGACATCTTTAATGAAGATGTGTGGGTATGTCCCTGGGTTCTCTTTGGCCCATTTTACTAATTTTCCTACACGGGGACATTTCTCCTGTTTTATGAAATTTTCCCGACTCAGAACGAAATCTATTCTAGGCAACTTTTCTGTTGTTTCTGCTTTCTCTGTTTTCTCTGTTTTCTCTGTTTTCGCTGTTTCTTTGACCAGAAACACGTTAGATGCCGGATGCCTACTCAAATAGTCTGGGGCAACATTATTCTTTCCTTTTTTATATACTATGGTGGGGGAGAAACTGTTTACTAATAGATTCCATCTAGCTAGCCGACCTGTCTGCTGTTTATTTCGGAAAATGAAGCAGAGAGGTTGATTGTCGGTGATGATAGTTACCTTGTAGCCGAAAATAGTGTTCTTAAACTTTTGCAAGCAGAACACTACGCCAAACATTCCCTTTTCGATCGTATTTCAATAGTTTAACTCACTTCCTCTGAGTACCAGTGGACCGAAAAGATAGCGTTCTCTTTCCCCTCAATCTGTCAGTTGTACAACACTCCTTCCTATCCCGGTAATTACTGGCATCTGTGTTTACAAAGAATTCCTTGCGGTAATCAGGGAAAAATCAGTTGTGGCTGCACCACTAATTTATCTTTTAAAAGATAAAAGTGGTCGAAAGCTTGTGTTGTCTTTTCGTCCAAAGAAAAGGGACATCTTTCTTTTATCAGATCGTACAAAGGCTGTCTACCGCGAACGAAGTCCTTATTGAGGAAGCGAAAAATTAAGAGAAGAAACCAAGTTAAAAAACCTGTTCTCCTTCACATTCGTTAGGAGGGACGAAACTCTTCATTGTTTCTACCTTGGCCGGTATCCGGGGCTAATTCCATTGTCTCCTATCTTGAATCCTAATAACAAAACGGAGATGTAGAGCTACACTTGGATTAATTTTATTCTCAGCTTATTTCCTCTGAAAGCGGCGAGGCACTTTCTTCAAATTTTCAAAGTGTTCGGTCACGTTCCTTCCCAGCACCAAAACGTCGTCTAGGTAGACTTGTGCTACAGGCCCTAGTAGGTGATTCAAGGCCATTGTCATTGTACGAGCATAAACACTAGGGGCGTTCTTGTGGCCAAACATTAAGCGGGTGGGACACCAGAGGCCCTTCCTGGTCCTAAACGCCATCAGCTTTTGCGTCTCTTCTTCTATCTCCAAGGCGTTGTATGCATCCAATAAATCTACAGACGTAAATACTGTATTACCCCCTAGGGACGTAAAAATCTCGTCAATAGAAGGCAGAGGAAACACGTCCTGTACGCTGTGGGAGTTGAGGTACCTGTAATCGAGACACACCCTTGGTTTTGTACTGTTCTTTTTTGCCACAACCAGCAACGGGGACGAATGTGGGCTGTAACATGCCTTTATATATCCTTTATTCAGTGCTGAATCTGTGAAATCATCGATGTCCTGCAGGTACCGGTGCAAACCTGTACTGTTTACGAAAGATTACTTTCGGAGCGTTTGGGACAGTTCTATCTTGAAATCTGAAGCGGACACACTGGGAGAGTGTCCTCATTCAATGCTAATACATCGTGGTAGTCCATGAGGAGCTCGAGTAGTTCTTCCATATACTTCATAATCTATTTCAAAGTTATTTTTGTTGTGCTTTTGACATCTTCCTTCAAGAATTTCCTTGACACTCGCCTTAGCTCCGTCTTCGTAAGACCTTTTGAGCAGGTGCTACATTAGCAGAAACTGTTCTCTGGGGTGTCCTCTTTCGTCTGTGCTTCTCCATTCTGTTTGCTAATAATCGGATAACTTATCCTTCTCCTAGATTCACACCTTTTTTCCAAATAAAAGGGTCGGTCGCTCAAATTTATGTAACTGAGGATAACTGTGTTATCCCTCACTGGACTAATTGTATTTGCCACATACAATGGTCCCTTGGTGAAAGCTGGTGTCATTAAACACTTTCGCTCCAGCTCAAAATCATCTTGCGTTTCCGGTCGGAGTTTTAGGTATCCGCATGATTGACTAGGCAAAACAATCTTCTCAATTACTATTAAATTGATCTTAATTTCCTCATCAATCACCAAATGGCCATCTTCTTGATGGTCCTTGCTCTTCGAAACTTCCAAATTTTCGGATGGGTCCAAATTTTCTTTCAAATTCGAGGGGGTGTGCTTGAGTTTGGATCTGGCTCCTCTGGGATCAGCGCTGTGATGAGTGAGGGGTGGGTTCATGAAGCCCACCTTGTCCCTTTTCATCTTGTCTGTCTCAACATGAGCTTCTCCGTTCAAGGCAATTTCCCTATCTCTTTTTCCTTGTCTAGGCACTTGCTGCCTAGGCGAATTTCGAACTGAAGAGGCTGTCTTTCCCCTCTGGGATACAGACGGCCTCCCTATGGGAAAGATGCTTATCCGCGTTGCGTACGTTTTTAACTGGCAAGGCGGCCTCCCTACGAAAAAGATGTTTATCCGCGTTGCGTACGTTTTTAACTAGCAAGGCGGCCTTTCTAGGAAAAAGGTGCTTATCCGCAACGTGTGCGGGTGTTTCAGCGAAAATTTGGTTCGAATCCTTAAATTTCTCCCCTCTGGGCCCTCGGGCCCAGGGCAACTGCTCCTCCTTTTTCTTGGGGTCTCTTACTCTCTTAAGATTCCCATCAGAAAATTCTCTAACCAAATAAATTCCTTGTTGAGCGGCAAAGATCGGAATGTCTATCTCTCTATCTTCCTTGATAGACATTTTTGCAGAAAAGAGGTTTAGAGTTATGGGAAGGTTAGACAAAATGTTGTTTCCTAAAAGGATATCCCAACTATTCTCTCCTTTTACGTCGTTTACTTGAAAAGTAGTGAGGTAATGTCTTTTATGAAAGCGAAGATACAACTGTATCTCTCCCTTTAGTATCGTTGGCTTGTTGTTCACCCCCTGTACTACTAAATCTGTCTTTTGGAGGGGCACTTTAAATTTTCCCTCTACTTCCAACTCCTTCAGCCTCCGGGCGGTGACGATACTGACGCTGGAACCTGAATCGATCAAAACGGCGGTTTTCGCCTCCATACTACTCAAAGATGGCGCAAGATAGACATTTGCGTAAAAGTGTCGTCCTAGCTTAAAGGGTTGCTGGACGACTTCCCTTCCTTTCTCCTTAGCTTCCCATTTCGCTCTTTGTCTGAAACTTCTTTTTTTACCCGTTCTCCTCTCTTTGCCAGTCTCTAAAAATTTTCTTTCGTCAACCCATATCCTGAGGGTGAGAAGAGTTCTCCCTCATACACCTAATTCATCATAGCGTTTCCACTTCTTCATTCACCCGAATCTCGTTGGCTGGCTCTCAGCCATATAGACTTCTCGCGTTAGTCTTACCTTCCCATCTGAGGCTGTACCCTTCCCTTTCTTGGGAAAGGTCCTAGGCCCTCGCTTATCTGGGTGGTAAGGCTCTGGCTTCTTCGCTCTCAACCCTTTTTTCCATATCCAGTATTGCTGTATGACGTGAACATTACATGTTTCGGGGTGAGGTTTCCATGCGCGGTGCCCCACAATAGGGTTTGCGACCCCGCTTCGATGATATGCCTTACATTCTCGGACGTAGGGGACAATTCCCAACGGCAAGCCTGGAAGATGCCGACTTGGACTCGCAAAAGAACACAACAGGATGCTCTCAATTCTTGCACATTCTTCCTTAAGGTCCCTTATATCTCGGTTACCATACCCCGTTTTCACTTCTTCTCTTTCTTGTGAAAAGTGTGTTGGGCCTCACCTCCTCCCTTCTCCTATCTTCATACCTTGGTTTCGGAAATGGATCCCTAGTTCTTCCAATGTGAGTACTATCTCCCCCCCCCGTTGTTTATTTTCCGTTCCTTCCTTGCCAGGACCCCTAGTGGTGCGAATCTCAGTGGTCTTCTATTCTCATCCGTAATAATGCTCCATTTGCAAAATAGAGATAATTATCCTAATATAATTCATTTAAAGTTCATCTCAGTGTCAAATTATTCCGGAGATTTTCTTAAGGCTCTCTCCATCCCGTCTTTCATCACTTTTGTATAATTCTTCCCTGTAAACCAAGAGTTATCTGCCTGAGTGAATATTGCTGATCGTCCAGCTCGTCAGACGACTTTGATATTCACAGCCTCTCTTTTTAATTCCAGTACAAAATCAGTAAAGATCGAATCTCTCTCTCTACGATACTCTACAAAGCTCAACCACAAGTCGAAAACCGTTTTTTTTTTCTCTTCCGGTTGTAAAAAGGTCTTTAATTGCGCTAGGAAAGTCCTTCTAATCGAGACTCGAAAAGCTATATCACGGAACATTGATTACGAGCCTCGGAATAGGGTATCTGATGAAATGGCAGTTTTGGTAAAGGTGATCTTTTTCTCTCAGTTAATTGAGGCCTAAAGCATTCAATTTGTCATTTAGGAGACGTGATGACAATCCGAATATTTGAATTCGCTTTCCCAAAATTCTGTTTTAAGTGTTTGCCGCAAATAATTTCTAAAATTTTTCTGCAAGCTGGAAACGCGGGTAAACAAATTAGATGATTAAGTATGGAAACTCCGATTGTTGGGGACATGAAAGAATATCCTTCCATGTCCCGGGATAAGGTAGGTGGTTAGCATAGGTTGGATTACCAGCGGCATCCTGTACCGGGGTAGATGGGGCATCTCGTCTGATGGTGAATGCCATGAATCCAATTATTGTTGCCCTGTGGCGTTGCCTTGTATGAGCTTATTCTCTCCCGTCCCCCAGTTAGACGCTTAACTGTGGTTGCAACGTTGGACCCAACAGGGTTTGGACCGATCCTATTGTTTGGTTCTGGATCGTTGGGGAGCCTTCAGTTCCCCATGGGGAGGCGTTCGGTATTTCTGCACCTTCCCATTTGCTTTCATTGGGGGTATGAGTTTCGAAACCGCCGCCCCAATTTCTGCGAGTCTTCTTTTTAATAGTAGTTTGCGCAGTAGCAGTCTTCAATTGTAAATTCATTGTGTTGTCCAACGTAACCGTCTTTTGCATATATGGTGGAGTCTCGACCCTCGGGGGAGGTGCTCCCTCCCTTACTACTTGGGGTGACTGGCTAAGAAGAGCGGTATAGGGGTTCTGACTGGCCCTTGGGCCCAAAGGAGCTTGGGCAGGGGGAACCCCTAGGGGAGGTTGTCTCCCACCTTGGGTTATGGGCGTTTCATCTCCGCCCCCCCCCCCCCTCCGTTTGCTTGCTCTAGGTTATGACCTTCATCATTACTACCCTCATTTTCCTCGATAAACTCATCATCTTTCTCTTCATGAGCAACACCGTTATCTCCTATCTCTAAATTCGGTTTCTCCGCCATTTTGTTTTTTCGTAATCACAAAATAATGCACAATATGGTCTGTACAACGCTCAAAAGTATCTCTACGTATGCTCTCCAAAAGCATGCAACTAGGTTGAAAATATAAATGTTGCTGCGGACCTTCTTGGTACTACTAATACCCCTAATATAATTATATAATACTATTATATATACTACTATATATATATATATATTTTTTTTTATTTTTTTTTCTATATAATATATTTTATATATATAAAATTTTTTATATATAATATATATATATATATATATATTATATATATATATATATATATCTATATCTTATACTATATATATGATTTTGTATACCTAGGCCTGTAGGTAATGTAAAATATATGAGGCCCTTACTACTAGATATATATATATATATATATATATATATATATATATATATATATATTATATATATATATATAATAAATATATTATTATATATATATATATATATATATATATATATATATATATATATATATATATTATATATATGTATTACTAATATATTTGTATAGAATTTACTAAATTGCGAAGAAATAGTTGTAAGTGGTGCCCAATATTCACAACCAACAGTGATTAAACTGGTTTGAAAACTTCAAAAAAAAATTGTGTTCGCTGATCTCGTTTACTACTACTACTACTACTCAAACTTCCTTTTTTACTAGCTATGCATGTTTATGCCACCCAAACTGAGTGTCTAAGCAGGAAAACTTCATAACTTTTTTCAAGATCATTTGGTCTCCTATATAGATATATATTATATATATATATGATATATAATATATATATATAATTATATCATTATATATGATAGTCATACTATTATCATAATATATATATATATATATATACAAGTATATTATATATAATTATATAATTATATACTATATTATAGTTTAGGAACTACCTTAATTTTAATTAGAGTTGGGAATGGGTTGCTTCTCAGGGCTAACCGGATTCATGAAATGAGGGTTATTTATCAGCTGGGTTACCCCACTAGGTATATATCTATATTATATATATATATATAATATATATATATATTAATATATATATATATATAATAATATTATATATATTAAATGAAAAAGTTAATTAGTCAACTTAATTCTAAACCCCCCCGTATGCAAATTGCCCATAAAAAAAAAAGATATCAATCGTAGCCTTTAGGCAAATATATATATATATATATATATATATATAATATATAATATATATATATATATATATAATATATATATATATATATATATATATATATATATATATATATATTATATATATATATATAATATATATATATAATATATATATATATATATATATATAATTGTGGTTTTGAAATAGGTTGCAGGAAAGGAAAGAAAGAGAGTTGGGTGAGGAATTTTTTCCGACTCACAATGAAACGCTATATCTGTACCGTTTGTGTGGATTTTCGAGCAAATGTTTATATAAGCGAGAGGCCCCGTTCCCCAGTCGATAAGTTCGATTTCGTGCGCGGCTCTGGCCTCGTTTTAAAACTGCGTTCGCTCAATCCTACACGAGAACGGACAATTCGTTTTTTGTGCTGGGCAATTCCTTATTTGACTCTGCTTCCTTGCTCACTTTTAAACGCTGCAGTCAAATTGAGTAAAGAAAAAGAAAAAGAGAAGAACAAAGGAGATGGAAGAATATAAGAGAATTAGTTTTTTCTTTATCTCCCTCTGTCCCCCCAATTTTAGATTTTCCTTAAAATTAAAGTGTCAAAGTCGCAGTGTGTGGATCATTATCAAATCTAAATTAATATTCTTAATGTTAGATAAAGTAATTATCATATTAAAATTATTACAGAACCAGATAATAAAGATACATCGAATATAATAAGAATAATGACAATGCAGAACGTAACTTCTTTTGCATCCTCGTTATTACTTACTATATGGTTTGCTAATTAATAATAATGAATAATAAAATATATAATAATAATAATAATGAATAAATAATAATAATAATAATAATCAACTAATGATAATGACAATATAATTTTTCCGACAAAATTTTCTTTGCTTAAAGAAAAATTTCGGGTATAATAAGAATAATGGCGAATGCCGAACGTAACTTCTTTATGCATCATCGTTTATTACTTACATACAGCAAATATAATAATAAATAAAATAATACTAATACAAATTCTTTTTTCAGACAATATTAGCATCGGCTATAATAAGGTTAATGAAAGGAAAACCTTTTATCATCCTCGTTAACCTTTACTATCCAAATATTAGGAATAATAATCATATTAATTATAAAATAAAACTAATAATGAATTTTACAAATTTTTATTTGTTTAAAATTAATTTGCCAAAAGTTTTAATAATTTCTATATTCCTATCTTGTTAGCTAATATTTTTGAAGTTATGAGATAATATATTATATATATATAATAAATATATAATATACTTATATATATATATATTATAATAATATATATATATATATATATATATATAATATATATATAATATATACTATATATATTATATATATAAAGTTATTTATAGAGTAGATGCAATCAGAATTTTATCTGATTATTTCTTCCTCCTTGCGTTTGCGGTTCTCCCAACGCTTCTGACCCATCGAGGTGTCTTGGTGGTAATAGGCAGCGGCACACGGGCCACGGACATCATCATCTGACGTGGCGTTCCAAACACGGTTCGATCCAATCCGAAGCAAGAAGAGCCAAACTAGTAATTTCTCTCTATGAATTACCACTTGAGATTTCAGAAGGCATTTTAGACAAGCTCGGCAATATTTATTCTGCCCCCAAAGGGACTTTTAACACAAATAAAGACTCCACACGAACCACCTACAAAGCATCAAATCTCCGGTAAAAATGCATAATAAAAAGTAATGGATACAAATAATTAAAAACATTGCATATTTATTCATTAATATTATAGTTTCATTAAAGACATGTGTGCTTTGATGGTTAGCAGTTTCTAACACTTAAATAATACTTCGAGTAACCATTTAATTAATAATTTTATTTTTTACCATACAAGATACAATGATGGTTTAAACATACCTCTTGAGTCATTAATGCATCATACATACAAATCCTTTGTCACGCCTCAGCTGCGAAATATTTCTCCGCAATTTAATTATATTATTTTTCTCTGCTAAAACTTAGATGCAAACACACCGCATAATGATAATTTATAACATATAACTATATATCAATAGTAGGATAAATATATATATATATATATATAATATATATAATATATATATAAATATATATAATATATATAATAATATATATATATATTATATATATATATATAGTTAGGGTGAAGGGTGGAAATTTACAATTACCACAATTAAATATAAACGATGTAAACTGGAAATTACACACTGGAAAATAGTTTGATATATATATATAGATATATATATATATATATATAATATAATTATATATATATAATAATATATATATATAATTATATATATAATATATATATATATATATATATATATATATATATATATATAATAAATATATATATATATATTGTGAAAGTAGAAGATTTATTGTGACATTTTTTTATCTCACAATTGTCCAAGCGTCCTCACAGTTTACAAAGCTAGGAGTAGACTAAAACGAGGCTGCTTGTACTCTTGCAAAAGGCGGCTTCCGCTATTGCAGGCGTACAAGGCTGAACCTGAATTCTTATGCGTTGTTTGCAGGAAGAATGTGGGGAATTTTCCTCACGAGCGACTTGTTCTATTTGTTTCTTATAAAACGTATAAGAACGTTATTTTGATTCTATTAAAATGACTGTATGCGTTTTTGAATTAAAAAGTACTATACGTACCACAAAGGTCCCCTCCCTTAAGGAGAATCTTTACTTAAAGATTGATTTTCAATTAGAATAAGTCGCGTGATTTTCAGAGGAAGTAATAGCTAGAGTGTTACTATAAATATATATACTATATCATATATTATTATAATCATATATTATATATATATATATATATATATATATAATATATATATATACTATATATATACTAACTATATATATATTAATATATATTATATAATGTTATATATATAATATATTTATATATATATATATATATATATAATATAAATACAACACACACACACACATATATATATTATATATATATATATATATATATATATATATATATATATATATATATATATATATATTTATATATATATGTAAGTATTATATTAGATTATACTATATATATATATATAAATATATAATATATATACTATATAATTATATATATATATATATATATATATTTTTTTTTATATATGTTATTATATATATATATATATATACAATATCTATATATATATATATATATATATAATATATACTATATATATATATATATTATATATATATATATCATATATAATATATAAATAATTATATAATATATATATAGATATATATATTATATAATAATATATATATATATATATATACTATATTATATAATATAAATATATATATATATATATATATATATATTATATATTATATATATATATATATATACCATATTTAATAAACAAAAATTGATGTTGTAACAGTAAATCGAAAAATATAAAATTGATAATCGAAAATTATAAAATTGATAATCGAAAAAAATAAAAAAAAATGAATTAAAATTATAAATAC
>JABUQX010119028.1:0-12500 GCA_015478945.1 Trachelipus rathkii | reverse complement strand
CAGTTATTTATTTTTTTTTATCTATTTCCCCTTTGCATTGCTTACTTTTCTTATATATATATATATATATATATATATATATATAAAATATATATATATATATATATATACTATATATATATATATATATATATTATATCATTATATAGTATATAATTATATAATAATAATAATAATAATAATAATAATAATAATAATAATAATAATAATAATAATAATAATAATAATAATAATAATAATAATAATAATAATAATAATAATATATAAATAATAATAAATTTAATAATAATAATAAAATAATAATAATAATAATAATAATAAATAATAATTTTATTAGATAACAACTAACAATAGGAAAAAGCCTAATAGTTTTTTTTAATTTCTAATAATAATAATAATTAATAATAATAATAATAATAATAATAATAATAATAATAATAATAATAATAATAATAATAATAATAATAATAATAATAATAATAATAATAATAATGCATGTCCTAATCAATGTATCTATTCATCTTTGCATATCTTTTTTTCTTTTCTTTTGCTTTCCTTATAGACAGACATCTCGATCAAATCCAAGGTATCAATTGCAGAGAGTAGTTCTAACTAAAATAAGGATAACGTCCGTGAGGTACCAACTATTCTTATTAAAATGAAAAAAATTATTATTTTATACCATTTTTATTCCACAAATGTATATTATTAATAAAATTTTTATAAGCTGTTAATTATTATTATTATTATTATTATTATTATTATTATTATTATTATTATTATTATTATTATTTATTATTATTATTATTATTATATTATTATTATTTATTATTTATTATATTATTATTTATTATTATTATTATTTTATTATTATTTATTATATTTTTATAAGCTGTTAATTATTATTATTATTATTATTATTATTATTATTATTATTATTATTATTATTATTATTATTATTATTATTATTATTATTATTATTATTATTATTATTATTATTTATTATTTTATTATTATTATTATTATTATTATTATTATTATTATTATTATTATTATTATTAGTATTAGTTAATATTGTTCTTCCTACTATGATAAGACAATGATAATATTGATGGTGGTATAATTTCTCAAATTATTATTATTATTATTATTATTATTATTATTATTATTATTATTATTATTATTATTATTATTATTATTATTTAGAGAAATATTACTATTAGCATTATTAAATTATATATTATTGATTATTATTATCTTATTATTATTATTATTATTATTAATTTGATAAAACCTTTTTTTTCTATTTATTTTTTTCTCGCCAAAACATTTTGATTGTAAACTCTGATTCCACCGCTTTCATCAAACGGCAACAAATGGAATTTATTATCGGAAGAAAAATAAAATACCAATAATGCACATATGGTAATGTAAAATGGTTTTTTTTTCAACCCATTTCTTATCTTAATTGTCCATTGAACTAGGAGTGCCAGTCACTAGGATCTCTTTTATCTAGTCAATGTCTATCTATCTATCCTACTCTATCTATCTATCTGTCTATCTATCTATCTTCTTTCTTATCTATCTATCGTATCTATCTATCTATCTATCTATATATCTAATCTATCTATCTACTATCTATCTATCTATCTATTCCTATCTATCTTCTATCTATCTACTATCTATCTATCTATCATCTTTCTTCTCATACTATCTATTTCTAGTCTATACTATCTACGTCTATTCTATTTCTATCATCATATCTATCTATACTATCTCAAATCTATCATATCTATCTATCTATCTATCTATTCTTATCATTCTATGTATTCTATTCTTAATCTACTATCTATCTATCTATCTATCTATCTATCTATCTATCTATCTATCTATCTATCTATCTATCTATCTATCTATCTATCTATCTATCTATCTATCTATCTATCTATCTATCTATTCTATCTATCTATCTATCTATCTATCTATCTATCTATCTATCAATCTATCTATCTATCTATCTATCTATCTTTGCCTTTGTTGTGGAAAAGTGTTAGAAAGGTTGATAAATTATTTGAAGACGCTGGTTTGGAAACCTCCAAGAAAGCTCCCCTCCTCTCATAGGGCAAGGGCTATGAGGTGGCAACTTTGGAAAATGGCCCTGTTTTTTCAATCCCTCTTTTTAATAAAAATTTAATTATTTTTAGTCTATTTATTTTCTTCTGTTTTTGGACATATTTTTCTATATTTTCTCTACTGAGAATTTGATTGGCTACTGATTAGCTTGTGTTGAACCATCACCAAAACGAATGGAAAATTATTCAGTAATATAATAAAATTAATAATGACATAATATTATTTAATATAATTATTTGTTTATTTATTTATTTATTTTTCATTTATTGTATGTAAATTTATTTTATTTATATTATTTTAACCTTTTTTTTTATTTATTTTATTTATTCTATTTTATTTATATTATTTCAGTTATTTATTTTTTTTTATATTTTCTTTTTTTCTTTTTCTAACTATATATATATAATATTATATATATATATATTATTATATAAATATATATATATAAAATAATATATAAACTATATATATATATATATAATATATATATATTATATATATAATATATTATATTATATATATTATTATATATATATATATATATATATTATACCCATAAACATTGTGAAGTAAAAGACTAATTCAAAAATTTTCTCTCATATTACATTAATAATAATAATAATTTACATTAATCAACAATACACAATGTAACAAGAATAATAATAATTAATAATTAATTAATAACCCCTAATAATAATAAATAATAATAACAAATAATAATAATAATAATAATAATAATAATTAATATATAATTATATAATAATAATATATATAATAACAATTATATAATAATAATAATAATAATAATAATAATAATAATAATAATAATAATAATAATTAATAATAATAATAATAATAATGCAAACTGTCCTAATCAATGTATCTAAATCATCTTTGCATTTATCTTTTTTTCTTTTTCTTTTTGCTTTCCTTATAGACAGACATCTTCGATCAAGATCCAAGGATCAATTGCAGAGAGTAGTTCTAACTTAAAAATAAAGGGGATAATTCGTCCACGTGACCGGTACCAACTTATTCTTTATTAAATTGAAAAAATTATTAATTAATATACCGATTTTTTTTATTTCCACAAAATGGAAATATATTATTAATGAAAATTTTATAAGGCTGTTAATTATTATTATTTATTATTCATTATTATTATTATTAGTTATTATTATTATTATTGTTAGTTTTATCACGAATATACCCAGGTTTACCCTATATATATATATATATATATACGAATTTTTTCAATAACTATTTTATTAGCAGAAAAACTTTGTAACAACAAATTTAAATATTGAATTGCAATCTTAATTCAAGCCTAAATTTAATTGAAATATTTTGGTTTAAATATTAAATAATTTAAATTATAAATTATTAAAATATTTGAATCTATTTTCATTCGTTTCAAAGATTTTTTGTTAATAATTCGTAAAATCTTTCTTCAACTTGAACAACACATTAAAACAATATTTGAAAATTTAAATACTAATAAGCAACATAATATTGAATTGATTATTATTATTATTATTGGCATTGGAATCTCATTATTATTAATTATTATTATTCCCTTAATTAATTATTATTATTATATATAAATTATTAATTATATTAATTATTATAAATTATTATTTAATTGATTAAACCTTATTTTCTATATTTTTTTCTCACAAAACATTTGATTGGTCTCTTGGATTACGTCTTCATATCAACCAAACAATAGGGGAATTTAAATAATATCAAGAAAAATAAACCAATAATGACATTACTCCTCCCCAGATAATGGTTTTTTCCCCATTTTCTTATTCTTAATTTTCAAGGCATCTTGACTATCTACATCTATCTATCTATTCCATTATCTATCTATCAACTCTAACTACTGCTTAAGGCTACCATCTTAATCTTCTTCCATCTCTTATCTCATCTGTCTCCATCTTTATCAGCTATCTATCTACATTATATCTAAATCCTTATCTTATCTATCTATCGGTATCTTTCTCTATCTATCTTATCTATCTATCTATCTATTTTCATCTTTCTTCTTTATGAGGTGGCTAACTCTATCTATCTAAATTCATATCTATCTATATAAATCTATCTATCTATCTTATCTATCTATTCTATCTATCAATATGCTAAATCTATGCTATCTCACTATCTATCTAATCTTCCTATCTAATCTATCTAATCTAAGTCTCTAATGTCTAATACTATCTATCTATATTATCTATCTATCTATCTATACTATCTATCTAGATCATATATCTATAAACTATCTAATACTATTTCTATCTATCTATCTTATCTAATCTATTCATAAATCATATACATAAATCTATCCTATCTTTGGTCGCCTTTGTGTGGCCAAATGATGATTAGAAAAGGTTGAATAATTAAATTTATATTGAGTACCGCATGGATTATTGGAACCCTCACCAAAGACTAAGAGACGTCCCGCTCCTCTCAAGTCGCCACAATATAAGTAGTGGCATTAGACGGAGCAGCATACAGAACAGCTATATACGGATTATAACTTAACACATATCCGCTTCCTACTAAGACTGCAAAGTAAGGCACTATATAGAGAGAAATAGAGAACCCTGATAATAATATATTCAACCAATTACAACTTTTTTACTTATAAATTGTGTAGTTTTTATTTTGAGTGTATCGTACATTATATAATATACCTCTCTCTCTACAGTATATCTACACTACTCCTCTCTCTCTCTCTCTTCTCCTCTCTCTCTCTCTCTCTCTCTTCTCTCATCTTCTCTCTCTTCTCTCTCTCTCACTCTTATCTCTCTCTCTCTCTCTCCTCTCTCATCTCTCTCTCTGCATCTCTGCTCTCTTCTCTCTCTCTCTCTCTCTCTCTTACTACAATTCTTTAACCTCTGCTTGTTCCTTTTGCGTTTTCTTTTTATTACTTTATATCCAAAATTATTATAAATAGTATATAAAGTAAAATATATATATATTGATTAATATAATATAATATATATATATATATATATTATTATTAATATAATAATATATATATTATATATAATATATATATATATTATATATGTTAATGATATATATAATATATATATAATATATTATTTATATATATATATATATATATATATATATATATACTATATATTATTATATATATATATATAATTATCATATTATATACTATTATATATATATAATATATTTAAATTATATAGCGTTCCCGGGTAGTCGGCCATTTTGGTTATGGGCCCCTTGGGTTGATCCTTCCATTCGGAATTTAGTAGCAATTTCCCGTAGGAGATCCCCTACTAGACGTAGGGAGAAATGGCGCTTTGTGAGGTGCGGAACTTTAATATATATATATTATAATATTTATATATATAATATAATATAATATATATTAATAATAATATATATTATATACTATATATATACTATACTATATATATATAATATTTAATATTATATTATTACTTATATATATATATATACTATATATTATACTATATGCGTCAGCCTTCCAGATTGTAGGCGACGCACATAGTTAAAAAACTACGATAGCTAAAAGAAAAATAATGGAAACTGAATACATTTTTGAAATCACGAGCAAATTTTAGTTACATGACAAAGTTACAAAATAAAGTTGAAATGAACATAAACATTAAAATAAAACATTAAGACTAGCAAATTTTTTAGGGATGTTACAGCGACCTAAGATTATTATATTACAACGCGACACAGAAAAACATGTTAACAGATTTATTTTCAAATCATTAATTCATTTTTACAGTATTTAAAGCGTTATTAAATAACTAGACCTTAACCTAACCTAAAACCCTAACCTAACCTAACCTAAACACTAACATTTATAAATATATACCTAACCTAAAGACATATATATAATATATATAATATATATATATATATATATATATATATATATATATTATATATATATATTATATATATAATATATATAATAATATATATATATAAATTATATTGAAAAAGTTTCCCAGGAGTGAGGAAGATTTACAATAAGATTATTTTTAACACAAATTCGAGATTATATGTGTGCTAATCGATTGATTTGCCAGACGCTAACGAATAGTGCGGTTTAAAATTTATTAAGTAAATTATTAATTTTTATTGGTATTTTTTTAATTTTTTTATTTTGTACTTTTCATAGCTAAAATTTGCTTCTGATTCCTAAAATGTCTTCCTTTTTAGTATAGATATTGTAGTATTTTAAACTATGTGTTGTCGGCCTAATCTAGGAGACTGGCATTATATATATAATAATATTATATATATATATATATATATATATATATTATAATATATATAGTATATATATATTATATATATATATATATATATATATATATATATATATATATATATATATATATATTATATTATATATATATTTTTTTTTTATAATATATAATATATATATATATATTATATATATATATATATATATATATATATATAATAATAAAACCAATGCTCTAAACATAATTGTTATTTGATGTAATTAAAACTTTTCTTAAAATGTTCTCTTTATTAAATCCTTAAAACTAAAACAGCAAGCAGGCAAGCAAATATAGGGATGAAACTTTTTCCAAATTAACAATGATCAATGATGCGATAAAAAAATTATAAGTCGACGTTTCGGGAAGTGTTCTATTCCCATCATCAGGACAGTAGAGTTTTTTTTTTTTTTACTTTTTATTAAATTTACAAAATTAAAATATCTATTAATATAAACAATTCATCTGAAACAAGGAAATGATATCGATTAAATACACTGTTTTAAATGGTTATGAAAGTTGCAGTTGATAAGGACCACTATCACTGTTGAGAGAAGGTTTAAGACTTGCAATATGGAGTGATTTCAGAATTTTTAAATCAAAGAATTGGTTGATTTGGGTTGGTATAGTGAAATATAGTTTATATATATATATATATATATATAATATATATAATATACATATATATATTATATATATATATATATAATAATTATATAATATTATATATATATATATATATATATTAATATATATATATATAGTATATATTAATAATATATATATATATATACCAATATATATATAATATTATATATATTATCCATATATATATAGCCTACATATATTAATATTTATTATATACTATATACTAATATATATATAGTAAATATATACTATATATAATTATATAGTATATTATATATATATATATATTATATATTATATATATATATAGATATATATATATTGTTATTATATATATATATATATATATATATATATATATATATCAAAATATACATTCGAAAAACCTACTTTTCACCAACCTTGCACAAAATTTTTTCAGCCATGTTCCTTTTCTTTATAAATGTAATAGCATAAAAACTATCTTAATTTTATATTAGAGTTTACCATTTAACTTGCGGTTATTTTAGGAACTTCATACAGAATTTATTTTCAGTAATTAAACATTTCAACTACCAAATTTTTTATTACCCCTCTTCCTTATATATAACTAAGTGAAAAGATTCCTTAAAATATATTCACACAAACAACCCTTTATGCTACCTTTCCAAACAACCCAATTTAATATTTAAAATACCCTTCTTTACGATCATTCATTACCACTAAAATTAAACAGGAACTTACAAAACTTTTATCCAACTCTTACATGATATCGATTAAATACACTGTTTTAAGTTATGAAAAAGCTGGCAGTTGATAAGGACCACTATTCCACTGTATGAGATGATATGGTTTTTCATACTGGCAATATGGGAGTGATTCCAGAAATTTTTTTAAATTGGAAGGGATTATGGTTTGGTTTGAGTAGTATAAGGTGAAATAGTGTTTTATTTATAGGGTGATTTTTAATGTGGCTTGGTTTCTAATTACTACGATTGCGGGAAGGGTTCTTCGACCTATATCCATGAAAATGGTCTTCTATCAGATGAAGATGATCCTCGTCTATCTGACGATGACGATCCTCTTCGGTCAGAGGAAACTGAACTATGACGATCCGACGATGTTGATCCTTTCCTTTCCGGAACGGACGAAACGCAGAGGAGGGCAGGCCATGGAATCTTTATGGTTTAGAAGGAAACATATGGAACAGTTGGGTGTAAAAAGAAAAATAAGTTTTAGGTGAATGTAAGAGTTGGATAAAAGTTTTGTAATCTCCTGTCTAATATTAGTGTAATGGTGATAGTAGAAGGGTATTTTAATATAAAAGTTGTTTCGAAGGTAGCATAAATGGTTTGTTGTGTGAATATATTTTATTAAGGAATCTTTTATAAGTTATATATTAAGGAAGAGGGGTATAAATTGGAGTTGAAATGTTTAATTATGAAAGAAAGTTCTGTATGAAGTTCTAAATAACCGGAAGTTAAATGGTAAGCTCTATATATTAAGGTATTTATGCTATTACATTTATAAAGAAAAGGAACATGGCTGAAAATTTTTTGTGCAAGGTATGGTGAAACCAGTAGGTTATTGACTTGTATATTTCGATATATTATAATATATATATAATATATATATTATATATATTATATATATATATATAAATAAATATAATATTATATATATATAATATATATATATTATTATATATATATATATATATAGTATATATATACTTAAATATAAAATATATATATTATATATATATTATATATATATATATCATATATATATATATAATATATAATATATATATATATATATATATATATATTCATATATATATATATATATATATATAATTATATATATTATATATATATAGTAGAAGAACGGGCCACAACTAGCAGCCAGAAAACGTGACATCCGTTTAAATTTTGGCAAACCTTAATCCGTTAAATTTGGCAACCTATTCCGTTAAATCTGGCAACCTAATCCGCTAATTTTTGAGCTTTTTTGGTTACTTTTTTACTAATTTTTACCATTTTTTTTTGCTCACATTTTGCTACTTTTCTAACGTTTTAGAGCCAAGATTTTGTCGCCTCATTCTCCGCGCAACCCTAATCCGAAAATTTGGGCACTTTTTTTAGCATTTTTGGCACTTTTTAGCATTTTTTAGCTAACTTTTTTTTAGCCGTTTTGTCATATTCATGGTCAGAACCCCAACTCCGCCGAGTTATTTTGGGGATTTTTCCCATTTGCAGCCCTGCACGTCGAAGGCAAAGACTTAAAAACCATTTTGGAAGGTTTTGGGGAAATCCAGTCATGTCGGGCAATTGACTGGAAATTCCATCATTTCATTAGAATTTTTGACGTTTTTGCATTACGTTTTAAAGTTAGGGTTTTTTAAGGTCGGTGAGACCGGAATTTAAAGGTCTGGAAGACCGACTTCTGAGGTTCTGGGCCTGAACTCAAGGATTTTAGCTCCCATATTAAGTTGGGGGCTGAGCACCCCAAAGAGGGGGCTTTTGCGATCCTAGAAGGGTTTTAAATAATCGCACAGAAAGACTGAAACATGGAGGACTGGGTTAGAGGAAGCCAGAGTTCTCCTGATCGGGACGGAGTCGGAAGTCGAATCGGGTACGGAGTCCTAGAGACCCCCCCCACCCGGAAGGGGGTGTCCCCAGTATTGAAAAAAAATTAGAAGAAGAAATGCATGGGAATGCAAACACAAGAGGAAGAAGAAGAAAAGCTGTAAAAGAAGAGAGGAAGAGATGATGAAGGAGGGAAGGAGGAAGAGGAAGGAAAGGAAGAATGAGGAAGGGATGAGTACGGAGAAGGATTTCAGAGTTTCCCGGTACGCGACAACCGGTGCTGGAGTCCTGATGCTAGAGTACCTAGTTAGTAAACATATGTTTAATAATACAACATTCAGTTTACTGATTCCACATAACTTGATTCTAGATATTTATCATGTACATTATCGTTCCAAATTTTGGCATTGCCATTCTTGCAAAGATTAACCCGTCTTTCTAAATGTTGAAGACTATGACATTTATATTTTCAAATCTCATTTTCTTTTTTATAAACGTTAACTAATATAATTTTTTGTTACCTAGTTGAAACATGCATATATGTTTACTACTTTTTAATTTTATTTACATGTGATACTTTGTGTTTAATTTTTATTTTTTTTATTTTTTTTTATCTTTCTGTGTTTTTTTTTTTTTTTTTTAGTTTACATTTTTTTAATTTTTATTTTTAATTTGCTATCTATACAGAGTAATTTTTTTCATGTTTTATAGTGCATTTATAAATATATATAATTTTTTTTGTTTTATTTTTAAATTATTCAAAATATTTAATGAGTATTTTAATATTTTTTTTCATTTTTATTTGTTTAAAACATTTGTATTTATGTAATAATTTCTTTTAATTTTTATGTTTATAACTTTAAAAAAAATTTGTATTTTACATACCTTAAAGCAAGTAAATCAGTAAATCAGTAAATCAGATAAAATCAGTAAAATCAAATCACCCTTCCCCACCCCATCCTTGACAATTTTGATCTATTTGATCTAATTTGATTAAAGTCATATTTTTGTACAACATAACACAATAACCTTTATTATATTTTAGTTTTGTTTTCATTATGAGTTTTGCTTTTTCTCTAATTTCATAAATATTATGAACAAATGAAACGGGTATAAAATATATATGCTATTTTTTAATACCTTTAAAGCAGTAAAATCAGTAAAACAAAACTGCCCTCCATTACCCTACCTAAACCCAGGTTACGTGATCTATTGCATCTATTTGAGCTATTGACTCTAATTGAAATATTTGATTATAGTCTATAAAAAGTCCTAACAAATTCAAAACATTGTATATATTTTGTTTTTTGTTTATTTTTACAGATTTTTTTCCCACTTTGAAAAAATTTATTATATTTTGTTTTATTTTTTACATATACAAAAATTTATCTATCCTTTGTTTTTATTGCTTTAAAACATTTTGTTTTTACTAAAAATATTATTCTTTTTATGTTTTATAACTTTTAAAAAATTTGCATTTTTTTACATACCTTTAAGCAGTAAATCAGTAAATCAGTAAATGAAACTGCCCTCCATACCCTCCTACCCATCCATAGATCTATTGATCTTATTGAATCTATTTGAATCTATTTGATCTATTGTATTCAAGGTTATCATTTAGTATAACATAACAAAAACTTTTATATTTATTTTTGTTTTGGTTTTCTTTAAACATTTTGTTTTTACTAAAAAATTTATTTCTTTTTATGTTTATAACTAAAAATTTTATTCTCTTTTATATTCTAAAAAAGCAGTAAATTACAGTAAATCAGTTAAATCAAACTGCCTCCCTCCATATCCCTCCTACCCATCCATTGGATCATTTAATTGTATCTATGAGCTTTTGATCTATTGATCTATTGAGTTCAAGTCATATTTTTGTATAACGTAATAACACAAAAAAACTTTTATTTATTTTGTTTTGTTTTCTTTAAACATTTTGTTTTTACTAAAAAATTTTATCTTTTTATGTTTATAAACTTTAAAAAAATTTTGGCATTTTTACATACCCTAAAGCAGTAAAATCAGTAAATCAGTAAATCCAGTAAAGCAAAGTAAAACAGTAAATCAAGAAATAAAATCACCCTCCCTACAAATCCATCCTTGATCTATCTCTGATTCTATTGATTATTATTGATCTATTGATCTATTGATTTCAAATCATATTTGTATAAACATAACACAAAAACTTTTATTTATTTTGTTTTGTTTTCTTTAAGCATTTTGTTTTTACTAAAAAATTTATTCTTTTTATGTTTATAACTTTAAAAATTTTTTGCATTTTTACATTACCTTAAAGCAGTAAATCAGTAATCAAAAGATACTTGTCCTCTCCATTACCCTCTTGCTAGATTCCTCTTTCTCGTGATCTAGATGATCCTATTTGAGCTAATTGATCTATTATAGATTTCTATTGTTTACTTGAAAGTTCATATTTTGGTATCAAACTTATAAGCTCACAAGAAGACTTTTCTTAATTTATTTTTTGTTTTTGTTTTCTTTGAACATTATGTTGTTACTACTAAAAAAAACTTTTATTATACTTTTGTTCATTATATTCTTACTTGTATATAAGAAATTATCTTATTGTTTATAGTGTGCTTTAAACATTTTGTTTTTAACTAAAAAATTTATTATTGCTTTTCGTGTTTATAACTTAAAAAAGTTTGCATTCCTTTACATAACACGTATAAAGCATTAGTAGAAATCAGGTAAATCTCAGTATCCAATCAAACTTGCCCTCCATACCCTCCTTAGGCCCATCCATTATCTAATGATTCTATCTTGACCTCTATTTGATTTCTATTGACTTAAAGTCATATTT
>JABUQX010119027.1:22500-27500 GCA_015478945.1 Trachelipus rathkii | reverse complement strand
TCTTCAAAACCTTAAAAATTTTACGTCCCACTCCAGTGTACTGGACGGAAGACAAGAAATGGAGGTCATAAACTATGAGCCGTTTGAAAGAAGATGCACGATGACAGGGGTCACCTCTGTCTCTTCTCTCTCTCTCTCTCTCTCTCTCTCTCTTATATATTAATTGTATAGACTATATATATATATATATAATATATATATATATATATATATATAAAAATATATATATATACTACTATCAATACACTATATACCAGTATTATACTCATATTTATTTATACGAATAGATATACTAATGATCGTAATCATACTATCATACGTATTAGTATATTAATTACTTAGAAACTATTACCTGTAATTATTACCGATATATATAGTAATCGATTAATGATTTGAAATCACCCGAATTTCCTATGTATCAGCGAATGCTCGCAACTGTTACAAAATTGACAGTTTAATTCTCAGCTGCATTATTATTATACTTTGTTCCCTACCATTGCCCATAGCACACGTCGAGAGAGCTCTACATATCTTTTCTCTCCGCACGTAGCAAATTCCAACAACCAAAGAACTTTTCTTGTCAATCTTTCCGCATAATCATTGTTTCTCGTTTCGTGGATTTCTGCCTCCACATCGGTGCTTCCTAGCTCATCCCCGCTAACATCAACCGTCTTATGGATGTGAGATCCACCTAGCCTTTCTCCTATTTCTCCTATCCTCGTCTAGATACGACACAAGCTTTATTATTGTCATTCTCGGTTTCTGATCAGTCTTGGATATATTTTTTTGAAGTATAGTTACTACAGACTCACGGCGAAGTCCCACGCAAGAGGAAGGTATGAAATAAGAAACATAGAAGAAACATACACACAGACACCTACACACATTACACACACACACCCACACACACACACCACACACAAAACACACACACACACCACACACACAACACACACACACACACAACACACACACACACACACACTCTTACCTATCGTAAACTTCACAGTTAGCGTAAACGGCAAGCTTAAAAGAAGATACAAGCACCACGTCGTGAGAAGGATAACTTTTAAAAATGGTATAATTTTAAAAATTATTTCTCATCCCGCGGCTTATTATTTTAAAACAGATAAAACAGACTACACAAAACGGCAGACTTTACTTTACTAGTGGCCATTAATTAATACTCAAGAAACAGGAACTGCATGAGAACCATTTATCCGTGCGTCTGCCAAACATGAGTAACACCCACCCCCACGTATCCCAGTAAAATAAAACAACCAGGTAATCTGCAATTACCCCAAATAGCAAAGATTATTCATGAAAACTATGTGAAGTGAAAAACTGCAAAAAGAAAAGATAAACGTAAGGAAAACTCTAGAAGATAACTTCCGAAAAGATTGATTAAACGGCTGAATTTATTTTTTTTTAGGAGAATTTGAATACAGACGTTTGCCCAAGATGCTTAACTTTTTAGTATTCTTACAGTGCCTAATGGACGTTTAAACATATTTATTTTATTTTCCCACAACTCAAGGGTCGAGGTTACAGGGGGCTCCAACTCCAGTAGACAAATTCATGTGTCATACATTTGTATTTCAAATTGACTTTTTTCAGTTCCAATATGTTATAAATACTCCTATTATTTGAACTTTTTAATTTATTTTTGGAATATTCATTTTTTTTAATTTTTTGCAGCGTCATTTCATCTAAAGTTTTCACGAAAAGCGGCAGGAATCGGTATTTATTAAGGTGGGTTTATTAACTTATTTAACCTTTGGAATTTAACCCATTCAAAAGAAGGAGAACACTTAATCCCCCCAACCACTACATCGGTGACAGACGGGTCAGGCTCTGTAGGGTGTCCGCTATTGATCCTAATGCGATCCCTGCCGCACAAAGTACATTCCGAAAGGATCGCCCCACGCCCGCAAATTATATATAATAATATATAATATAATATAATAGAAATACAAAATATATAAATAAATAACTATAAATGTTGAAAAAACAATTAAAAAATATAAATTTATTAAATAAAAAATAAATAGATAAAAAGATAATAATATAAGGTACGTCTACAATGTCCTCGTTCAGGACGTCAGTATTCTAAGAGCGTAAGGACACGAATGTCCTGAACTCCTCTAGTCATGCAAATATCGCCTCTAATAAAGGTACGCCCTGGCGCAGGACAAAAACCTGATCATGAACCCTGGTCCTTGATGTGTACAAGTTTGTGCTCTTCGCCTACGTAACACGCAGGTTTTATTATATATAATATATATAGGACAGTGTGATAGAGCCACTTACTAACGCTTTCAGATCGCTATATATATACGATACATATAAAATGTCAACTACCGGTCCTCACCTCTCACCAGATGCAGGCGTACACCGGCCGCCATTAACACCGAAAAAAAAAGAAGACCATAGAGTCGACACGCGCATTTAACCCAACCTTAACCCAGCGTGATGATTATCGTCAGAGCAGATACCCGCGCAAGCGTAAGCTTACATAGAGACACATCGAGGCAGTACTCACGAGACATCGCCGACTCTCACGCTTCAACTACACCGTGGTATCTTGTAACTGTGGGTTCATTCCCTGGGGGTAAACGCCCACAACCATACCCGCTCACAAAAAAAAAAAAAAAAAAAAAAAAAAAAAAAAAAAACCCCCCGCCATTCACTCCCGTTATGCACCTTCTTCTCGCTTACTGCCAAACTCACATTCCTTCTCCTTCGACAATCCTTTACTGACTCAACCCACTTTTTCTTCGGTCCCCCAGCCGGTCGATTCCCAGCACACTCACCATTATACAACCCGTTTAACCAACCAACTGTCATCCACATTCTATATGACCAAACCATCTTAATGTATTTCGTTTATCTCTCATTACGCCTTTCTTTTACACCACCAGGTCTTCCGCATTTTATTCAATTCTTCTCACACCTAACACGCCCCTATATATAATATATATATAATAATATATATATATATATATATATATTAATATATAATATATATATATATATTATAATATTAATATATAATTATCTATATGTAGAGAGATGAGAGAGAGATGAGAGAGAGAGAGAGAGAATTGCGTTCACGATAAAATTCTTTAAAGTTAGTACAAGAGAAATTGGAAGCCTAAAACGAATCACACCAGGCGGTGTCGCATTCTTAATCCTACTAAGTCTTAAGGGAAGATTAAGATAAATAACATAGCCCCCTTTTAGTTTCTCTGGCAGCCAAATGTGAAGTAGGCGCTTACTAGGTCCACTCCACAGATCCACTTTCCTTCTTTATGAAAAATCACCTCACAACGGCACGGCCCTTGCCTCCTCTGCTCTTCTCTTCTCTTCTCCTCTCTGCTCATCTCTCTCTCCGCCTGCTCCTCTCATCGCTCTCTCTCTCTCTCTCTCCTCACACGGTGCAGCCAGTGTTTCTGCCTGGAGACCATGGTCGACGCACTCGCATTACTTCTCCAATGATAGTGTTAAGGCGGACCGCGCCTTTCTACACAGCCTATTTCTTCTCTGTCCAGAATTTCTCCGCTTTACTAGACTTGGACCGCCCTATGCTCAATCTAACGGTGTACCACTGGTAAATTGGAACACACTTTCCTTTATCTATCTTCCCCAACTACCTTTCACCTGCCACACTTTAAAACGCTGTGTAACGGATTATACGCTCTTAAACTGGTAATGGTTGAGAATCTCCCCAAACCCTTGTAATTGGTTAGGAATTTCGGCCGACCCACAGTATATATATATATATATATATATGATATAATATAATATATATATATATATATAATATATATATATATAAATATATATTATATATTATATATATTATTATATATATATATATATATATATATATATATATATATATATATATATATTAATTATGATATTGAATCCAAGTTGCCAGCAGTAAAAGGCTTCTTGTCTTTCCCTTATTGAAGAGTCCGATTCCCCTTTGACCACGAAAACATGACATTATTCTAATTTCTTTTGAGTTAATAAAATTTTTATCTTTTATTTTGTACGTTTTCTATTCGGTTTTTTTTCCAATTTCAAGGCATATGCTCATAGTTAACAGTGACGTGATTTAACTTGCAGTTGGCACAATTATGTACAGTTTCGTGCACAATGCAATGTTTGTAATTATTTAGCCCAAAAGTACGCAGCTACGAATGACAAGTCAGAAAGGGAATTAACACTAGACAGACCTGTTGTACAACCTATCATTTGCGGAATCGTCATGATGATCATCGTCTCTGCCTCTCTCTCTCTCCTCCTCTCCTCTCTCTCTCTCTCTCTCCTTCTCTCCCTCGCTACTTATATATATATATATATATATATATAATATATACTAGTATGATATTATATATATATACTAATAACATATTTGGAATTATATCAGCACATAAAAAAAATAGTATATATATAAAAAAAAATAGAATAAAAAACATAAAATATAAAATAATAATTAACAATAAATAAATAAAAAAATAAAAAAAATACATAGAAAAGCAGGAAGCCTGCCTGTGGTTCGTACCTCCACAACTACCCCATAACACACCTACCAACACACCACAACACACACACACACACACACATTATAGTATAACCAGTTTATTATTACTTATAGTTAATAAGAATTACTAAATAATAGAAATTTATAACAAGTATATTATATATATATATATATACTAGAGTAATATATATATAATATATAATATAGTATATATATATATATATATATTTATATATATATATATACTGGTACTATACTATATATAGTACTATATATATATTATATTACTATAATAGTATATATATATATATATATATATATATTAATATATATATATATATTATACTATATAATATATATATATATATATATATATATATATATATATATATATATATATATAGAGAGGAGAGAGAGGAGAGAGGAGAGAGAGAGGGAGAGAGAGAGA
>JABUQX010119027.1:0-7500 GCA_015478945.1 Trachelipus rathkii | reverse complement strand
TATAATATATATTATATATATATATATATATATATATATATATATATATATATATATATATATATATATATATATATATATATATATATATATATATATATATATATATATATATATTTGAAATCCATATAAACCTTAATAACAGAAAATCTAAATTGACTTCTTTATGCATCATTGTTGACTTTTAGACATCTAATATAAATGATAATTATATTTTAATTTTACTGACCTATGAATACTAATTGAGTATGGTTAAACCATCAGTCACATGCATCTCTTAGATATTGCCCAAAAATATATAGCTAGTTATGTGTACAATGATATTACCCCTAGACTTGAAAGTGAGAGGAAATATATAAGTTGTTTTTTCACTAAATTCGGAAAATATTAAGAACACTCAAATTCAAAATAGTTCATTATTCCATTTGTATTGAGACCACATCCAGTAACTGAAAAGTATATATTGTACAATGAACAGTTATTACTCGATAATAATTCAACTTTAATAATTCAACTACAAAATTCAAAAAAATGTCAAAGGAAAAAGGAAAAATAAACTACGAAATGATTAAATTTGTTCAAGTCGATTATTTTATCATATTAGGGAACAAAAGAATTTAATTAAATGAAAATATATTTATTTCAGATTTTGAAGAAATAATGCTTCCTTTTTCATACAACATCAAATTTAAGACCATTTGATGTCAGAGTAATTTGGATACTTCCTTTTGTATTTAGGTTTAAGAAAATGGTAAATCCTTGTTTGCATATATGGCAGCATCATATTTCACTTCTCAATTGTAATTTTGAAAGACTTTGAAGCTCTTGATATCCAAAAAACTGCAGACACACCATGTTCTGAAATTCAATGCCTTGGGGAGAAATTCAAGAAGTGACTCTGCCAGTGTTTCGGGCTCTTTTAGCACATCGACAATATTCACGATTTTGGAATTCACCACTACCCAACTGACCGTATTGAATCAAACTCTGTCGAAAGTTGATGAGAGAACCAATTTTGGTTAGATGTACTATAAACTAGAACCTTTGATGGTTATCAAAAATGAAGAAATCTTCCCAAATCTCCCAATACTGAAGAAACAGCTATTTTGTTTTCGCTATATTTTTTTTAATATTTTTATTTTTTACAGGTAACCACCACTCACGGGCAGAGCCATTTTCAAGGAAAAAATAACAATAATGGGAAAACTCACCCAATCCCAAGCCTACGCAAATCTCTGAGATGACCACAGACGGATGACTTAAAGAAGGAGATTAAATTCAGCAGGAAAAACAGATGAAGACAAAGAGTTCCACAGAAGAGAGATGACTGGAGAGAAGAAGGTACCACAACGAACATGACCAGTCCCCAATATTCACACAGAATCTATGATAAAGCTGGGCGCCCCTTATGCTACGAGGGCGACGCAATGGTGGCGGAATGCGAGAGGTCAACTCCCTCGAGCACCGTTGTAGTACCTTTAGTAAAGAGATAGAGCACTAACGTCACACGGCAGAGGCAAAGGGTCAAGAGAGTTAGAAAGTAATGGACAGTTTATTTATTTTTTAACAGTTATATTCAACGCTATCGTAAAGAAGGGTGGATCCGGAGCCCCTCCAAATGTGGGAACAGTACTCCATACAAGGGCTGATAAGACTCTTATATAATTGAAGTAACTGTTCAGAAAAAAAGCTCCCGCAACCTGAACAGAACTCCCAGCTTCTTTGAGGCCACCTTAGCAACCATTGTGATGTGAGGTTTCCATGATAATTTATTGTTTATGCTCAGACCAAGAATGTTTAATTGTCTACAGGTGAGTGGGGGAGCCGTCAAAGAAGATAGGAAAGTTGGAAGATGTTTTTGAGAGAGAGAGATGTGAAAAAGTTAAGTTTTTAAACAGTTGAACTTCCCAAGGTTGACCCCACCGGGAAATCCCATCCAGTCGGCAAGAAAAGAACCGGAAAGCTGAAGTAGAGAAGCAACTCTAGAAGCAAAAGAGATAGCAGATTTGAAATGAATGGAAGAATGAATGGAGAGTTGAGTCATCGCCATAAGAATGAACAAGAGTTAGGTGAACAGCTGAGAAGATCGTTAATGAAGAGTAAGAATAAAGTTGGAAATAAAACAACCTTGCAGAACTTTACAATTAAAAGGAAAGGAAGAAGAAGACGCTCCATCAACAAGTGCTGTTATGGAACGATCTGAGAGAAAGCAGGATTAATGTGGGTAATTCTAATGAAGAAGCTTATATATAAACGCCAAATGCTGAAATCTATTCTCTGCCCAAAATACCATTGGTATTTTAAATATCTTGATACACCTACAGACATATAATAACTAGGAGCATATATAGTTATTTGTGTTTGTGTCTGTTAAAGTTATAAAATCATTGTAAATTTTCTTATATTGGTACGTTTATATCTGAGAGACTCTAGCGTCTTCTCTGTTCATATATTTGAAAAAAAAATTACTGAAAACAGGATTTTTTTCTTTCAGTTGGTGAAAGTTAGTGAAAATGTTAATGATAAATAAAATAAACTTTCAAAAGTGGGTTTGTGAGTTTTTTTTATTTTTTTATTTTTTTATTTATTTATTTATTTTTTTTACAATACTTTACTATCCTGCAAACTTGACGTGAATTTAGATGATCTAAACATTTTCTCTAATATGTAACAAGCTGAGAAGGGGCTCAAGCTCATCAAAATATAAGAAGAATTCTGAAATTAATTTTAATTTTTCTACTCATTTGTCGTCATATAATAAATAATAAAAAGGAATTTTATTGTCCAATTTTAAAGAAATAAATGTTTCTATATTTTTAATTTAATTTTCTCGATTTAGAGTTTCATATGTAATTATGTATCAGTACAATTAAAAATCAGACCTCTTCTTGGCAACCAAAAGTGAAAACTCAGTATGGCCGAGGTAAATAGAATTTATATAATGTTAAATAAAGTGTGTATTTAATAAATTCTATTATTTATCCGATTTTTTTTCAAAATTGCAAAAATGGAGCAAAATATACCAGGTGGGTTTCTATTTTATTTCTAACTATATATATATATTATATAATATAATATATATTATATATATCATATCATATTATATATAATATATATAGATATATACCTATATATAATTATATATATATTATATATACTATATTACTAATTATATATATATATATATATATACTATAAATAAATATATACTATAGGTAAATATTTTCCTCAATTATATGTTGTTTCGTTCGGTTTAAAAATATTTTTTTTTAACATTATTGATAGATTATTTGATAGACTAATAATGAATTTAAGTGTTGACGGACATGAAATTGGAAAGTTAGAAAGTATTTTAGAATAATTTTGACTTAACAATCACATTTATATAAAACATTCAAATTTCAAAAATGACATAACTCGAAAGAGTTCCCTATACTTAACAGAGAAACCAACTTACATACCTTTGGAATTTCAGGCATATAAAGCTTCAGTACATAAATGTAAAAAAAAAATCAAAATGAAATATCTCGAAAAGTATGATACTTACAGAAAAACCAAGATTACATATTTGGACATTCAGCATATAAAGCTTAATACAAAAATGTTTAAACAAAAATAAAAAAAAATAAAAAAATATTAGGGGGCTCGAAGCCCGACGGGGGACGCGCGGGCAGACGTTTTCCATTTCCCCGCTAGGGCTAAGGGGTGGAAGGGAACTCCCGCGACAACCCCAAATACAAAGAGCGGGCGGCTTCCGGAGAACCCTCCCCCGGAGGGGGGGAAAGAGTCCAACCCCGTAGTTCCCCCGGCAAGCGAGAGACCCCGATCCTGCCATCTTTGCGGTTTACCCTTGCGTTATTCCTTTAGTTAAAAAAAAAAAAAAAAACAAATTAAACACTGCATGAAGTCGGCTAAAAACGTAACAGTACTATATATTTGAATTCATGTCCGTCACCACTAAATTGATTGTTAAGGATCAGTTAATACTGAAATTAGGGGAAAAAAAAAACAAAGAAAAATATCAAAACGACGGAGTCGTAAAACAGAACAGGTCCTATATATCATATATTATATATATTTAATATATATATTATATATATAGTATATATATATATCATATATATATATAATATATAATTAGATATATATTATAATATATATATATATTATATATATATATATATATTATAATATATATATATATGTCAGCCTCTAGAAGAGGCCACAATCCAATATCTCAAAACTACAAACAGCGACCAGGAAAGGATACAGCTGGAATACCTGGATCCATTTTACGTGCCGGAAATGTAAAAAAAAAAAAAATAAAAAAAAAAATAAAAAAAATGTATTATATAAAAACCTACAATAGGTACAGCGAAAAAGAATACATTGTTGGCATCCTCGTAAAATTTTTGGATAGGGAAATGTAAAAAAATTAAAAATTAAAAAAAATTCTATTTGTTATAATTTATAGTAATATGATTAGAGGGCTTCTTTTTAGAGACCTGATATTGTTAGCCGTTATAAGACTGAACGGGCTTTCTATTAAATTTTGCTTTTTTATTTTACTAAAGAATACCCAAGGTATACCGCCCCGATGGCAGGAGTCGGGGTACTCTCGGCCTTCCGGGAACTACGGGGTAGACTAATTCCCCCCCTCCGGGAGGGTCTCCGGAACCCCCGCGCTCTGGTATTTGGGTGTCCGCGGGGTTCCTCCGCCCCTCCCCTACGGGGTATTGGAAAAACGTCCCCCCT
Source organism: Trachelipus rathkii (assembly GCA_015478945.1). Lineage (NCBI taxonomy): Eukaryota > Metazoa > Arthropoda > Malacostraca > Isopoda > Trachelipodidae > Trachelipus > Trachelipus rathkii. Next base: position 2,745 of record JABUQX010119027.1, on the reverse strand, counting down.
TTGTTTCCCCGTCGGGCTCGAGCCCCCTAAATTGGCGGTGTAATACCGTTACAAATAATATAAATTTTTACTTTTGCAAAGCTTTCACTCAGCAAAAAGAGCAAACTTTTATGCTTTAATTTTTTTAATGATTTCATTTTGTCATGCTCCGAACCAACAATTTTACAAGGAATTCCAAAATTGTATCTTCATTTCCCTGCTAGCTTTGTAGTTTCGGAGGATATGATTTTTTTTTTTTTTTTTTTTTTTTTTTGACAGTTCCTCGGTAAAATTTTGCCAGGATTCAGCAATGTTTCCGGTTTTCCCCAAGATTTTAAAGATCATAGTTTTTGGTATGGATTGTGCTCTTCTAGATTCTGGCCCTAGATCCTATATATCAGAGCTAACATTTTAAGTTTATAAATAAACTATATATATATATATATATATATATATTATATTATATCATACTATATATAATATATATATATAGTATATATATATATATATATATATAGTATATTATATATAATATAATAAGATATTATAATTATATTGTGGTGTGCGTGTAAATAGGGGCGGGCGTGTTGTTGTGTGTATGTGTGTTGGTAGTGTGCGTATGTGGTCTAAAAGTAAGCCAAAATGCACCAAAGCACGCAAGGAAGTAGATGACCCTGAATGTTAAACGAATGCATCATAAATTTACTTTTGAACGTATGTCTTTTAAATTAAGGCGCGCCAAGGCTGAGCCACCATATCACATCAAAACTCTCGCAATCGTACTTGACGTCATCCACGCAGACAGTACTCATATGTTGTATCAGATTGTGTTGTAGCCGTATCATATGCATGTGATAATTGTCTATGACATCATTTTACAATTTATATAGCCAACGCAAAAACACCTCTTGTTTCTCGTCAAAGGTATTAAAATTTTGGTTTCCCATTAATAATTTTCAAATCTCATTAAATTACTTTATATATTTTATTTATATACAATATACATATTATTATATTATACTATATATATATAGATATATATAATATATATGTATATTTATATTTATAGATAATATATATATATATATATATATATCATATATTATATATATATATTATATAATATATATCTATTTATATTATATGGTGAAATAAAAGAAGTTACCACGCATGCATATCTCGAAAAACTAAGATAGGTACAAGAAAACTGAAACATATATGGAATCAGCGTATGAAATTGTATGGAAAATGGAAAAAAAATTTTATTTTTTTTTTTTTACATCTCCAAAAACAATGTTTAGCTTTATACATATTCTAGAATGCAGCGTATAAAACTATGTATTTAAAAAATTTTTTTTTTTGAACTAAAAAGAATACCCCAGGTAACGCAAAGATGCAAAGCTCCGGTCTCTTCGGCCTCCTGGGGGCGACGGGTAGGATATTTTTCCCCCCTCGGGAGTGTCTCCGGACCCCGCTCTTTGCTATATTGGGTGTCACGCGGCGGTTCCTCCGCCCTCCCCTACGGGAGCTATGGAACACGTCCCCCCCTCTGTCCCACCGTCGGCTCGAGCCCCTAAAAAGAAAAATAATACCGCTGATTCCATATATGTTATTAGCTTTTCTTCTACCTATCGTAGTTCTGGCAAGATATAAAAAATACAAAAAAAGGAAATTTTTTTTATAATTCCATTTACAAATTCATACGCTGATTCCATATTATGTTATCAGTTTTCCTTGTACCTATCTTAGTTTCGAGATATCATGCGGGTACTTCTTTAGTTTGGCCTAATATATATATATATATATACTACATTATATACATATAGTATATATATATAATATTATATATATTTATATAATATATATATTATATTGATATTATATATATATATATATATATATATAATATATATATATATACTATATAAGATTATCCTGTTGTGTTACAGGAATAGTTATTTTATTTTTATTTTTTTAATGCATTTTTTTTATTTTTAAGTGGCAAAAAACTTTCAAAGAAGACAAATACGAAATATGTGCTTGAAAATTTAAATTTTTATTCAACGTTAATTATCTCTATAACTTTATTTTATTGGATAACTTAATTGTGCAATCTATGGGCGACATCAACCTCATTTAAGGCGATTTTCATCGAATTTATATGGAGGTGTTATAATAATACCCCTTAATGAAAGAATTTTTTTTAAAAAAAGTTGAAAACTGAGCCTGAAAAATTTTTTTAAGTCTTTCGAATTTCACAAATTTTTTGAAATTTTATAGAGTATGGCTGTGGCAATATTGTATTATTTTTCACGGGGCCACCCGACAAATGTTCGTATGCCATGCATTCATTTTAACACTGAAAATTAATATAAATGTAATTTCCTAACTATTTCCTGAAATTATATATAACATATCAACAATAAATAATTCATTCCTATCACATATCGGCTATACGATATATATATATGTATATATATGTATATATAGATATATATTTAAAATTATAATATATATATATATATATATATTAATATTATATATATATATATAATATATATATTATATATTTAATATATGTATATATATATATAATATATAATTAATTATATCATCACCCACCCTTTCTCCCCAAGAATAGAGGGAATGTGCACACGCATGCACTGCGAAACAGAAAAGTATGTAGAAGAATTGCGTAAGTCGAAAAGAAAGCCAAGCCTTACCCCCCTTTATCCCTATCTAATGAGAACTCGCATCTCTCTCTTT
>JABUQX010119026.1:0-14915 GCA_015478945.1 Trachelipus rathkii | reverse complement strand
TGAAACATTGTCTAGATATAATATGTAACAAATTAATAAAAATTACCTATCGGAGGATATCTGACTCTTACATCACGTTTATTTCGCTCTACGTGGTTAAACAAAATATTTACTTCATATTTTATAATTTAATTAACTCTACCACAGGGATCTTTAAAGATACCTGCGCAAAGGTTTGCAAATCCTGTATATTCTGATATATATATATTACAATTAACGAACACTCACGGTCCGAGACTTTTTCAAGAATGTAACATTATTAGAAATATAGCTAATCAAATATTTACACTATGTTAGTACTTTCATTAGATAGTCAATTTTATAACTTCGGGAATAGGGTCTAAAAATTTCCTTTTTCTTCAGTATCACCAAAGTGAATTCATTTATATGATATGGAGTGTGAAAATAAGGTGATGTATGAGAGGATTTTTTAGTCCTCTTTACTTTCTCCAGCCTCCATGTACCTCTTCGGTGAAAAAATTATTTTGAGATTATTATCAATCTATATCAGATTTTATTAAAAAGATGCACAAATATAAAACTATCAGTCATTAAGGTCATATAGTTGGTATATATCTTTTAGATTCAACACATAAAAATAACAACTATTAATAGAAGGAGAAAACTTCCTACTAAAAGATAATGATTTACCTTCCATATCTTTTTTTCACGAAGAAAATTATTAATTTTAATAGTAATACTTAGAATTTAATTGAAAACCAGATTGTGAAATGTATTTTTTTTTATATATGTAAATAAATTATGGAATTAACTCTTTTGATTGTTTCGAGAGCAGTTTACATTAACAGAAGCTTTTCGTGTATTTAATTTTCATTAGATATATATCTACTCATTTGATTCAATTACTGGACTAGTGTAACAATACTCAATAATCAGTAATTATTATAATTATCAGAGATAATAATCATAAGATTATAAAATATGTTTAATTCTATTTTAAATGGTATTTAGTTAAATACATATAGAATAACTACTTTGCTTCTCTCTTTCTTCTTACGTGTCAGAATTACCTGGTACCTTTTGTATCCATGCGCTTCGCTTTGTAAAGTTAGATGATCCTAGTATAAGTATCTTGAATTGAGATTGGATGTAAAATATTAAAAATTAGCAAAAAGAAATAAACAGGTAACTACGTGGCAATGATTGGTATTGAAGGATCTCTGTTGCTCAATGAACTCTATGATACACTTCCTGTGTGTCTTTTCTTTTTCTCGAAAATGTTTGCCCGTAGAGATAAGAAGTTATCCTAACGGAGGAGAAACGAATATTTTTGTAAGGTATAAAAAGCACATTTACCGTCTGAAGTTCTGAATTGAACTGTGCTCATAGCCCGATTACTTTATTTACAGTGAGACTCCTCCACATTTTTTCCGCAGACCACCGTAAAGCATGATCTAGAGTCAAAACCTGGTTTATCATTTCGCCAAACCGATATAACAATGTGATGATTTTGCTTTGGATCTGACTTTTTGATTTGGAGATGGAGACGAAACAAATTATTGTGTTAGTTTATTCAGTCTTACCCAATAGGATTGGCACGAACACAAGTGTATCGTCTCTTTTACTATAAGTGTGTGAGATGAACAGTACCAAGGTAGTTTGCTGGTCGAACGTGCACAAGTCTCAATGATCGCTGTAAGTGTGTCTCTAAGAATTTCGTTCGGTGTGTCGGAAAGTATTTAGACCAATTTTTTTATAGCTCCATTCTATTTATTCTCAGCCTTCGATGCGTGAATTCAGGGTCAGATTTCATGGAAAAATATCGAATAAATGTCCACAACACATTTCTTTTAAATGGATGTTAATTTTTGTCCTGTGCTCAGAGATCAAACAGTTAAGTACACAAAATACAAAAAAAACGCTTTATGATGGTTGGTAAGTTAGTCTAGAGTCCATGTAAGCAGGCAAAATATGGTTAGATAAGAGGCACATATCAGCAAATACTTTTGTTGAGAATAAATAAATCGATCCCCAAGAATTGATATTTCCAAAGACATTATAATTAAGCAAGCGTGTTTAATTGGCTTGTCCTAAATTATTAACTTATAGGTATACATATCTCTACACGCGGGTACCAGCAAAGTTATCATGAATCTAGCACGAACTTACTTTATTTTGGCTGACCTTACACTTTTGGAATACGGGCCATACCATCCACTTCTACCACTTCAAACGTCATCATCACCTGCGTACTCTCCTCTTCTAATGTCTTCCTGTTAATCATCTGGTAAATCCAAAACAAATCTCATAATCTGTGTAATCGCGAGAGAATTATATAATAAAAATAATAAAATTCTCACTCTGTTAGTAGAGTGCACTACGGTTATATAATACTGATTCTATATTGAGTCACTAGATATATTTTTTATTTTATATCTTTTTCTTCTCATAATACTACTTATTTAAACGTGTGGATTTTAACATATAGTGTCATGCCGAGCACCATTGTGTATATCTTTTAATAAAAATTTAGTTACATTTCCTGTTTATGCATGAGATTATATGTTTTATTTTAAATTATATATTCCTTACACTAAACTGAAAGTCCTCTAAGTAACTTTAATGTAATAATAAATAGGACGATTTTGTTACTGTTTCTTGATACTAATTGGTATAGCAGTTCAATATCCACATTCAGAGCCTTAGCTGCAGCTCTCCTTGTCAATCCAAATGTAAGCGAAATCTTCTCTGCTTATTGTCGCGAGTTGATATGATCACTATATATTATATTTTTACCATTCTTGGGAAAACATTTTATTTTGAAAAATTTAGGGAAGCAATATTGATTTGAGTGATACAGTCGTATTTGTTTTTTATAAATGAAGTGATATACATTAATTTAAATATTAATAAAAAGAGATTACACTATCTGCACTTAGTACTGTATTAGGTCTCAAGTTTTAGAGTTAGTTTTCATGTATTCCCTGCATATCTCTTAGCTGTTTCTAGATAAAAGTGTATATATATTTATTTATTTTATTTATATATTATTATATATTATTTTTATATTATTTCCTATATATGAGAAGTAAGAATTATAATTAGCTAGCTATTAATTACAGTATTATAGTACCAGGGAAGCTAGAAATTATAAAAATTATCACATTTAAAATACATTTCATTAAAATTCCAAATCAAATATTTATTCCAAATTTGTGGGGAAAAATAATTTAGTATACTTAAAACTGTCATCAAAAATATCTTACCTTAAAATATATATACTTATATATATATAATTAATGATAGGATAGATATATTTAATATTTATACTTAATAACTCACTTTATTAACATTAGAATAGTTTTCTAAAATTCATTAACACCCGGTATACATGTACATTTCCTGTGTTGTTTATTTCGAGTGCACCAGAGGAGCCTTAGAAATTATGAGTGTATATACTCGTGGGCTTTTTCACGCTCTTCCTAAAAAATGAGAGAGAGAGATGTAGTCTTTATTTAGGGTGTGTGTTCCAAACCTAAAAATTATTAGAAAACTAAGAATATGAGTTTCAAGTATTCAATATCTACTCCAGCGGTGCGCGATATTCAAATTAAAATTTAGGTTGTACATTTCCAGAGCTAAACTTATATGCACACGACGAGAGTCATGAACTACATCGTGAGAATATTCATGGTTGACCCAGGACTTGTTCTAGGGTAAGAAGAAAACAAATTTGCACTACTAGAGCTCTGAGCAGGCTATAATGCAGTATATCTTCAGAGGAGACCTGGGATCGTACGATGATTATTTTCATATTAGTGTTGATGTTGGCTAACGTTCGTCTTTGATATACAAGAACTAATGTAATGCAGTAGTAATACTAAAGTATTGAAATTTAATAACTTTTCATTTTTATTTTGAAAATTGAGGAAATTGTTATTATAAGGTTACTTCTGCTGCTGGTATGGTCTCTTTTAGTAATAATTTGAAATCTATCATGAGGGGTAGTAATATGAATCTTACTTATCAGATCATTTTGAGTCATATTTGCTCTATTGTTATATACATTGAGTATTTTATAGGGTAATTTTTTAAGCTGTATTTAGTTTACATATATATCTACATATTCTTACTTTTTATATGTATTGTTTTTTGATTGTATTGAGTTAATTGCTAATATAAAGTTATGTAACAGAGAATTGACAGAAAACAGATAAGATTAGTCAATTTCTGCATCGCTTATATTTCTGTATAGATTAATGTCAAAATACAAACCATATAAAGTGTGCACATGTAGAGATCTAACTGGGTCACATATAGTTGCAAAAATGAATTATTAGTTCGTGCACAAGCAAGTAGTTAAAACATCAATAGTCCGTGTGTGATATAATTTAATAATTGAGCCCGCGGCTTTATCAGTGAGTAATTTCCGGCGAGCTATTATAACGCGCGCTTCCTTTCTTAGGGTATCAAATTTAGGCTTTCAAAATCCAATAGTTAAAAGCAGCCCAGCTCGATTCACAGTTTAAAGAATACCAGATTTCTGCACCAAAGGAGTTAATTTTTTTTTAAGCAGATTTTTTTTACTTTAATTTCTAATGACTTAGTCAAATTTTTAAAGAATGTTCAGTATTATAAACTGACCAACGCACTGAAAATCAATATATTCATTTCTTTTAGGTAACATTTACTTTTGTTATGATTTTGCTTCTTTTACCTTATGCACTAATGATGCAATAAAAGTATGAATTAACTTTCTCCATTAAATTAGTTTTTATGTTCTGAAACAATAATCTCAAGGAATGCCAGATTTAGCTGTTTTATGGCTCAAATCTGGCCACCTTAGCTATTTTTAGCTCCTTTTTTGTTTTTGTTGTTGTATGGCCGAGTATGCGAGTATGGTGTCTAACCATATGTTTAGAGGGTCTGCGGATCGATTCCCGTGGTTTCCGAATCGATTGGGTCACTCCATGAGGGCCCAGCGCCTCGCACAACCTCTTTGCATATTTAAAGTGGTTTCTAGTTGAGGTATCCTCTTCAAACTTGGCACCCTGCCTGATTGATGACGCCACCTGCCTGTCGCCTAGGTTTCATGCCGCTACGCCCAAGGGAGAGGGGGTCTGAGCCCCCAAAAGCTGAAAATGCTCGTAGAAGGATGAAATTTGGTGAGTGCATGGAAGAGAATGAATGGAATAGAGTCCAGAGCTTAAGTTAAGTGTCAGGGCGCATGAGCCGGAGCCAGACTGGAATTCTGGCTCCAGAGCCAAATTGAGTTAAATGAGATGTCTTTATGTGTGTTTTTAATGATGTAGATCTCGAATTTGATAGTTTCAGAACCGTCAAATGAGCCTGAGGACCCCTGGAGTGAGGTCCCCGACTAAAAAAAAGAAGAAAAGCACAGCGTGCATGGCAGAAAAGACGAAGGAAGGTGAAGGAAATAAAAAAAGAAGAAGGAAAAAGAAGTCTCATATGAAGGAGCAAATGAGTGATTGTAGGTGTCCGTGCCAGCACCGGTGCGAAGCCGGTGCGCCACCGAGTTAGTAAACATGTATTTAGCACCCTAATATTGGTGTTAATGTATATGTTTTCCACGACGTAAATTCCGAATTTGAGGATTTCAAAACCCTCAAAGGTTTCTGAGGACCCCCTGAGGGAGTCCCCACTGGAAAGCACAGAGTGCAAGACAGAAGAAGATTGTGGAAGGAAGAAGGAAGAAGGAATAAGAATTCTCATATGACAGAGCAAATGAACCAAAGCTGGAGCACTGAGCCGGTGCTAGAGCTAGAGTCAGAAGAAAAGCACAGATTGCGTAGTCAAGGAAGATGAAAGGAGTGAAAAAGAGTCTCATGTGTCGAAGCAAATGAGTCACTGTAGGTATCCGCGTAGGCATCGGTGCAGTGCCGATTTAGAAAACATGTACTTAACGCCCTAATATTGGTGTCCTTATATATTTTTCAACGATGTAGATTCCGATTATGAGAGTTTCAGAACTCTCAAAGGTGTCAGAGAACCCCTGGAAGGGACCCCAGTTGAAAAATTAGAAAAGCACAGAATGTATAGCAGAAGAATTGAACAATGTTCATAAGAGAGTTCAAGATAAAATGGATGATTTTTTAAAACTTTTTTTTTTTGTCCATTTTTTTTATCCACCATATAAATATAATTTGCTAGACAAGTTTAGATGTGACTAGGTTTTGACAGATATAGTAGTACGTTCCTTTCTAGTTAATTCTTAATAAATTTAGTGCCCAGCTGCTCTGCTTATATATGTATATACTTCTTTCTTTACCATGTAAATGTAATTGATGATTTCATTGTGATGTAAATATATATATATAATATAAATATATATACTATATTATACTTATATATATTATAATAATATATATATAATATATACTATATACTATATACTATTATTAATTAGTATACTAATAATATATTATATATATAAATACTATATTATATATATATAATACTTCTATATTATAATCTCTCTCTCTCTCTCTGCTCTCCTTCCCCTCCCTCTCTCTCTCTCTCTCTCTCTCTCTCTGCTTCTCTCTCCTCTCTCTCCCTCTCTCTCTCTCTCCTCTCTCTCTATACTCTACCTTCATTTCACATACTCCTACTCTCTCTCTCTCTCTCTCTCCTCTCTCTCTCTACTCTCCTCTCTCTCTCTCTCCTCTCTCTCTCTCTTCTCACTCTTCTCTCCTCTCTTCTCTCTCTCCATCTCTCTTCTCCCTCTCTCTCTCTCTCCTCTCTCTCATCTCTCTCTCTTCTCTCTCTCTCTCTCCTCTCTTCTCTCTCTACCTCTCTCTCTCTCTCCTCTCTCTCTCTCTCTCTTCTCTCTCTCTCTCTCTCTCTCTCCTCTCTCTCTCTCTCTACCTACTCATTCTCCTCTTCATCTCTCTCTCTCTCTCTCTCTCTCCTCTCTCGCTCTCTCATCCCTCTCTCTCTCTCTCTCTCTCTCTATCCCTCTCTCTCTCCTCTCCTCTCTCATCTCTCTCCTCTACTCATCTCTCTCTCTCATCTCTCTCATCTCTATCTCTTCCTCTTTCTCTCTCTCCTCCTCTCTCTACTCTCTTCTCTCCTCTCTACCTCTCTTCTCTCTCTCTCTCTCTCTGCTCTCCTCTCTCTCTCTTCTCCTTCCCTCTCTCTCTCTCTCTCTCTCTCTCTCTCTCTCTCTCTCTCTCCTCTCCTCTCTCTCTCTCTCTCTCATCTCTCTCTCTCTCTCTATCGTATCCTTATTCAATTACACCAATCTTTGTTTGTATAATGTGTGCATCCTCATTTCAGCCACTATCTTCTCTTAACTATCGCCTTTTTTCTGAATTTATCTTCCTCCTACAGCTTACATCTGGATATTGGCCAAAGAAATTCCATCATAGCTTCCAGCTTGAATGATCTCTTTCATAATATTTCAACACCTGAATAGGACTTTGTCGTATTATTAGTATATAAGTGATATATATATATCATTTTTATATTAATAATATATATATAATATATATATATATTAATACTAGTATATAGAATATATATATATACTTATATATAATTATATATATATATATATTATTTAGTATACGTATTATAATATACACTTCCTGTGCTATCGCAAAGAGGAGACTAAAAGAAGACAGTGCGCTGGGTTTGGGTGTCCCTTACCATTATTTTAGCCGTAACAGAATTGGTACATGGTCTCGGACCTTCTTGCTGAATATTTGCCGACCCACACCCATCTGGTAAAAGGTTACTAATAAATATTATAACTACGTAATATATACTAATATTTATATATACTAGGAATTTTATATATATATATATATGACGTATATATATATATTATATATATATATATTCATATATATATATATATTATATATAATATTAAAATAATATATATATAATATATCATATATTACTAACAGTATACACACTTATGATACAGAGGATAACGAACAGAGAAAGTCTACTTCTCATCCTGTTATTTCTATAAGATTAATAATCAAATACGCACTAGATTTAATATCAATAGTTCAAAAATCATCAATAGTTCGATATCAAGCCAAATTAGTTACCAATAGTCTGTGTTGATTATATAAATAATGAGGCGGGTTATCATATATAATGCACTTTCAAACCCTTCCTGCAATTCAATTTTTCGAATTTAATAATAACACTCGAATCACGAGTTTAAAATAAGTTTTTAAAGCGTCTAACACACCAAATTTATTCGGTCTCTAAACCTACATTCTCGGCATCCTTATACAATGCCGATCGCTTTAACACAGTCCTCTTCTAATGTACTAATGGGATTATCACTTAACTCCCTTCCCCGAAACTACCTCGCTTCTTGCACTCCCTTCCATTGAACGTCACCCCCTTTCTGTTTTTATTCCCACCAAGTTTGAAGTTACACAAAATCCACACGTTCAGAAATTCTTTACATAACACAAATAATAACCGTAGTCTAGGTGTACAGCGAAAACTTTTTTGAGTATAGATTCACACATATAGTGGTGATTACAGAGCTATAATGAAGGCCAAAATTGACCTTCACAATGGTGAGTCCAGAGAGAAAATCGCTGCTAGCTTAATTTTGTGGAAACCTAAAAGAAACTTCAGAATCAAATTTTTTTCTTTTTTTTTTTTTTTGTTGAGGAAGACTTTCAAAGGCGGTTCAGTTGCCACTAAAAATTCTTTTCAATACATTCCAATTTGAATTTCTTTCCCCTTAACTCTCTCTGATCGACTGTCTTGACTATTTTTCACTCATTCTATTGCAAACCCCCTTGCAAATTATTACTTATTTTTTTAAGACTTTGTGAGAATTTATCATAATCATTAACGCTGTTGGCCATTCCGTATTTGTTAATTTTTTATATATAGAGGAAGAAGATGTCTTTTATTTGAAGGATAAAAGTATCAAATTTAACATACATTGATCAACTCTACAGAATGCAATTCAGAATAAGACCCCCCCTCTTTCTTTTCCCCCTTTTCCTTTTTTTTCTTTTTTAATTATAACTTATTTCATCCCGCTCAGTTCATATTATGTAAAATCTACTTACATTTCTCAAATTCTCTACTGCCTCTTTAAATCCTTTAAAGATATTAAACATTATTACTTTTTCAACCTTAATACCCGTTAAGTTCCGGAAGTTATCTCCCTCTGCACTTCCTTACACTAATATTGCTGGATTCCTTACTAAACACGAACTTGGCCTTGTGGCGGTCTTTGAAACGAAATATCATTCATGTAATTAAGCTTTCCTGAGCACTGATACAATTCAGTCCAAACAATCGAAGCACACTAGGGGGTACCCCCTGCTCCGTTCAAAGGCCCTAATTCCGTCCAAACCAACTACAAGCCCAGGGCAAGATTCCGGCCATTTATAGCCCTTCCTTGCACACTCGCTATTACCCCATACATACTCAGTTCACTATGAGTGCCTTTGTTTAATCCTCTTAACCAGTTTCGTTCACGTTTGTGTGAGTTAGCGTTGTCCACGATATTATCGATCTAATAGAGTTAACACACGTCATTAAACAGATTTCTCCAGTTGATCTGCAGTCCCCGGTCTGAAGACGAGCCTTATCTTATTGAACCATACATAACGAAAATATCTCGACTTACATACACTACCAATTTCTAACCGGATGTCCCGTCGCCACACTAAGAGGAGTGGCGACCAACTGATACTTGCTACAATGCATCAATGAACAGAGATAACTTAAACGACCACTTACTATACAGGTAGCTCAACAAGTCACGCATGCAGCGTTCGAGAACTTTTTCTAGTGACCTCCTCTAATCTGCCAAATTCTGCGAGATATTCTATCTCTAACGCTTTTGTTTTTTTCTGACAACATCACAAACTCTGTATGATTTATTTACGCTCTACTATGAATAAATTTAACAGACGAAAGTCGCTCTTATAGAACAGCTTTCAAGGTCCTCTTTTAATTCCAACATGATTCTTGTAATTGAATTTTCCCTTGACAGTCATCCACCAGATTATCCAGGTACTTAAGTCCATTATAAGTGCCTTGTAGAAGAATGTCGGACTGCCTAAGGATCAGCTCACTTGTCCAGTGGCACGAACTCCCATTGACTAACAGACCTCTTAAGCCGGTCGCTTCCGTCCCCTTTATCAAATCCTTTATAATATATAACTATCAGTCTCTTGTTCCACAGCTATTTATCCCTAGAAGCTATACCACTCTCGGAATACTTTTCCATGTAATCCCGCAGTCAGCCCTTACTCTTACACTTACATATCGTAAATCTGTCGACAAATTATCAAAACATTTTATTATCCATTCTCCACCGGTTAGTAATATTAATGACCACTATCTTCATCAATATATATTCATTAATATTATTATATTATTAAATTATTATTATATATTCCTTCATTTATTATTATTATTATTTTATATTATTATTCTAATATTCTATTAATTCATTATTCTTCTTTTATTATTATTATATTATTATTATTTATTCATTATTATTAATATCTATTATAATATATATATATTATTACTAAATATGCAGCAAATCCCGTTCCTTTGCCAGTCCCGAATTTAAAACACAAGACTCAACCCCATTTTCTAATGACATGTCAGAGAATTTAATTTAAATGTCACCAATACTCCTCACCCATTAGTAACCCTGTTGCATAGCTAAGCTCTCTTGGAGAAAGAGATACACGCCCACATTCCATCTCTCTGAAAACAACCCTTGAAAAGTGTCACAAGTACCCATGAATTCTATTCCTTTCTTTAGCAATTCTGTCAAAATTATGGCTAATTTATTTTTGGTTTTTAAAAAAAAATTACTAAAATTCAATTCAAAATTTATCAACATAGGAATATCGCAAAAATCACTTTCCGCGAATATATGGTAAATCTTCGTGGCACTCTCATTTTGCTATAGTTTAAAGTCCACATTGCATGTTTGCAACCGTGACTCTCTCATTGCACTTAGATAAGCATATTTTTGTAAGTAGATCTGCCGACAGCAGTTCGACCTTAACCAAATTCGTAGGATAGTGCGCACCTCACTCTCATTCAAAACTAGGTAATCTGTTAAGCGCGAAAACTTTCGTTCCTGATCGTTCTACTTCCCATTAGAGCACTTAGCTCATCTGAGCTCCGGTCTTACCTAATTGTGTACTAATTAACAACTCCAGTTTTACAGGAAAAGAAACAACGCGTACAGTCTACCATTAGCGCTTGTTGCTTTGCCCTGAAGGCTTCTCTCAGCTCTCCACCCCCTCAGGGAATCCTTCTTCGTGGAAGCGGGCTCGCCCTTCAACCAGTATTCATGTCAAAGGTATCAGTACAGCTGAGCAGCCCAGCTAATGTTAATTCGCCAGATTTTAAGTACATGCCCGAGAAAATGACTAAAGTGTATGATGGTTGTCCAGTTTATGCCAACAGATTATCATAATTGCATTGATCTTTTCTTGGCCCTAGGCTGAACTCCCTTTCTGCTAATAATGTTGAAACCCAAGAGTCGCTCCACAACTCTTCTAACTCCAGCAAACATTTCTTTGGCTTACCAGTAAATCTCGATATACGTTAAAACCTTTACAACACCTTCTCCAACAAAGTGTGCACATGTTGTCATTCAAGAATCGAAACTACGTGAATTCATATGTCATCTAAAGTATAACAAAATACTTCCTTAAATCTCCAAGCCGAAACATACATGCAAGCCCTGAAGGCAAGCATAGAGAGAAGCACTTATCGCGATTCCCTGTATTTAATAGTTGAAGCTAAATTCCCACAGAGCGCAGAGTAAACTAGTGATATTTCTTAGTTTCCTCCCTGAATAGGTAATGTTACTCGGTAGGCTTGCCTAATGATCAATTTTTCTTAAGCAATTTGCAATGTTTTGCAATTGCCAAGACTCACCTCTAGATCTTAGCCAGCAGTAAATTTCGCGAGTGACCCTTGGTTTCATTAACCACAGAGTCACAACCTTATCTCACCCCTAGCATCAGATTTCGGCAAGAAGCTCCCGAATCCAACGGGAACTCTCCCCGCGAATGACCTTAGATTCTAATAACTTTTATCTCCCCCTTGGCCTTCTACAAGACAGATGTGGAGCTCTGCTTCGGCTCTTCCCAATTTTATGGATTCGCACCACCTTCAACATGATATGAGATAGTATTTCCGCATAGTTCACTCAGAATTATCTCTTTTTAAAGGGCAACTCTTCACATCTTCCCCCTTCCCCCGTTCTCAATAGCATTACAATTTCCCCGCCCCAATTAAGTATCGACTATATTAAGTTGTGAATGGAATTAGACAAGGTCGCTTCATCCACAAACCGTCAAAATAAGTCCCGCCCCTCTTTTTCTTCTGTTATTTTTGCATCAGAAACAATGCCAAGTTTTCTTCATTAATCCTTTAAGATTTTAAATTAGTGCTTATCAAAGTGTTGAGGAATAAGCTTTTGATATTTCTGATTAAATTTACAACTACTTCATGCTACCGACAAAGGGTAATATATTTAAAGAAAACGCGTTAAGTGCGAAAATAGAGTTTCTTACATGCTATAGAAAAGTCAAACGAGCCTCATATGCTGAGAGAAATTATGTTCGCTGTCCTCGGTCTAATACACATTAAGCTGGCACCTAAATCGAATGTGAAGCATGCTAAATTTTTGAGGAAGGCAATGCTGAAGAGGTTAAATTTAATGTCCGCTGAATAGGCAAGTCGACGTCATAAAGTTGGCCCAGTCCAATGTCGCATTTTTAATCCAATTCTTATAATAAATGTGTTATAAACACCCCAATTCGGTCGCCTTGAGATGCATGCTCAATCGTTTTTGTACCCCTTCCTCTTTACATTCCAGTCCCCTTACAATGTCCAACAGGGTTTCCCGGTACTTAAGCATATAAAAGCCTCGTTATATTGTTGAGCGGATAATAATAATACATAATTGCTTGTTACTTGCGTTCATCCGGTTTTAAATGTGCAACAACTGCAGCGAGTGCCACGATTTACGGGAAATTCCGAAGTACTACCAGATAACTTTCAATGCAATATGGCTTTAAATTTGAACGAGAACAGTCTCACGTCCTCGGAAAGGATGAAAAATCCTTCAGTCCCTAAAGCTATAAGATAAGTAGTGGCTCCAATGACGAAAGGTGAGTATTATCTCAGCCTTCACTCAATACAATGTGTAGTACTAAGAGTGTAATGAATGTGCATTGATTAGAGCTTGAGTAGTGATAGATAAACATATAGGAAAGGGTAGGGAGAGGTACTTAGGAAAGCTGTAATTACGAACTCCACGTCTACCGTACGCCAATGGGAGTTAGTAAGTGGGGGAGCAAGTAGGTACCTGGTGGTAGAACTAGTAAACAATAACACGGGTACGCATGAGCAGTATAGGCTACTATACATAGGTGTCTGTTGAAAAAAACGTTTCTTTAATTTTGTTTTCTCTCTTTCTCTCCAACACGTCTTTCCTCTTCTCCTAGCCAAAGGGTGGTGTTTTTTTTTCCATTTTTCATTTTTTATATTATTTTTCCTATAGTTTTATTTATATTTATATTATAAAAATATTCGTACCCGCTCAATCTTCTACTATACACTCTGGCGAATTAATAAGTTCCTATTTATTTACCTAATATAATCTCACTTTGTCTACTTCCTATATTTGACTTTATTATCTCTGTCTCATTTCATAGTATCATGAGCTTGTTACAAATCATAGTTAGTAAATGATAATGTACGTCTACCGTGTTGACTCAAAAGGCGACAATGACGGTATATAGTAAGTGAATAGAGTACGTCACTCTGTACGGTAAGACGTGCTATAGTTATATCACTATATAGATAATCTCCTCCCTGCTCACATATTTTGTGGTTGGTGATTCTACAACGCCTTTAGTCCTAATAAACTGTTTCTCTCTCATATCTAATATATATCTATTCATTTATATAATTAATTCCTTCAGTTTGATTGACATTTCGTTAATTATTACCAAGTACAATTATTAGAGCTTCCATATTAAACCTATTATATATACTAACTTTAAACATTTATGATATTATTCTGATTATATAATAATATACGATCACGCCAAGGGACCTATACCTAATATATATATATTAAAATATCGAAATGTCGATGTATGTAGCTTAATCTTACTAAATAAATAATTAATAATATAGTAATATTCCCTAATCATATTCATTATCTAGTCTTATACTTAATCACCGAAAATTAACTAGTTATGACTATATAGTAATCTAAATACAATTATAAAGTATATTTATTCATATATTAATTATTACAATACTTTTTTGCAAGCTTTTATTACCATCAGTAATATAATTAATCAATTATATATAATTAAATGTATATCACTATATTCCTAATATCTAAATATTTGTTGTCTCCATTAGTATATATATTATACTATTTTATATAATAAAATACTCATATACATAATAATTAATATAAATTAATGATTTATGTAATGTATTAAAATGGACAGTGCAATTATATATTAATGTAAATAATTATTAATATCTAATTATATATATAAATGGATCACTTGAATAATAACATACCAATTTTCTAGCCTAATATAATATATATAATTTATAAAAAGAACCATTTAATAATTAAAAATTATATATAGTCCCCAAACATTTATCTATTCATAATTAATAAACGTTGTAGGCGCCAATGTTCTAATCACTAAATTAATTATATATATCCACATACAAAATACTATTATTCTTCGCATACTTACTCCCCCTGGCCCCCCGAGGAGTCGATCTCACAGCCGCCCCTGCTTACCTCTGATCTTGAAAAGTGGACCTTCTGCCTTGTGAGACGCGCGACTTCCGGGTTTTGGGATCAATCGATACATGCACAATTACTCTCTCATCGACCTTTATCCCTTATTCAATCTCTC
>JABUQX010119025.1:0-49505 GCA_015478945.1 Trachelipus rathkii | reverse complement strand
ATCAAAATCAATTAGGTTAACCATTACTTTGTTACATCAGTCTTAAACCACTGTAGCATTCTTATGTTTATCTTTAAGCCATATCCTAAGCAATTCAGAGGTGAGCAAGGACTTAGAAAACATGTCAATTAGAGTCTTAGGTATAGGACAGTATGCAGTAATAATAAGTGCTGAAGATGATTTGAACAGATTGAAAATTCAAAGGTGGTATTGAGTTCAAAGACGGAAAATTCTTTAGATCTTCCAGGATTGAAGATAAACTTTCCTTGTTGCCATCAAACTATAACATTGCTCTAGGCAGTGCTTAATAGGGTTCATAAAAATTTGGAAAGTAAAGATTTAGTTAAAGGCTATGATGATGTCTTTCAGCAACGATAGCTGATGGTATTATTGAAGAGTTCAGTGTATCTCCTTCTGAGTATAAAAAATTATATTTGGGTTCCTCACAGACCGGTTATCAAAATGATGAACAAGTATCACAAGGTCAGGGCCTGTGTTAACTGTTCCTTCTTAACAAACTAATTCTTTACCATTCTAAATGCAGGCAGCCTTAGCTGGACCAGATTCTGTATGTCTCCTTGTTGGGTCATTTATTCCGGTTCAGATCAATCAGTTTGTCATGTTAGCGGATATTAAACAAGCCTTCCTTCAAATTAAGTTAAAAATCTAATGAAGAGCGCAATCGCTTTTGCTTTTTTTTGGAAAGTAATGGTCAGTTAAAGGCTTATCGATACTCAAACATTGTTTTTGGTTTCACATCCTCCCTTTCATCCTTCATTAATCAGTTAAGCATCAGCTCGACATTTCTGCTGAACGACTAGTGAAAAGATTCATTAAATAATTTTTTTGTTAAATTTAATTGATTCAGTCGCAATGATCTTACAAACCAATTTAAACAGAACGTGTATTTGATGCACAAAAAGATTGGAAGATGTGGTTTCCATCTATAAGTTGGGACTCTAATAATGATCAATTAAGAACTGTTATGGAAGAAGAGAGTGATAGTTCAACAGGAATCAGAAGATAAGGTTTTTGGATATCTTTTTAATCCTCTTACAGATAAGTAAAAAAAATTCTCAATTAATGCTGGCAAATACCAAAAGATTGTTGTTATCTGCTGCTGTGTCCAAGGTTTTTGATCCGTTTAATATCTTTTTACCTGAACTTTAAGAGGTCGGCTATTAATTAGGAAATTATGGCAATTAGGTCTCGATTGGGATGAAAAGTCCCTGCTGATGTTTTAGTTTCCTGGTCTTTCGTTCTTTGTTCAGATTTAAATTAAATTACATAATATGAAATTGAAAGGGGTGCTTTCTCACCTTCTCCCTCGAACTCTTTATTCGTATTTTGTGATGCTTCTCATCTTGTTATGGTTTTGTCGTTTATAGTATAGGGCAAGGTTCTAATTTAATATTTCTCAAAGCCAAGGTGGCCCCTCTCAAATCTAGGCTTTGCCCCCTTTAGAGTTGTTATCTGTGTTCTTATTTTTCAAAGTGTTTCAAATCAATATTATCAGAATTTCCTAATGTTAAGTTCAAAAGCATAAAGGTCTTTATAGATGCTCAAATAGTTCTTTCATGGCTCCTATCTGAAAAGGCCAAAAAATAAAAATATTTTTAGTTAACCAATAGGTCAAAGAAGGTTTATCAAATCAAAAATAAAGTTGAGCAAGAGTACAAAGTATCCATTTCTTTGCTTACATCAATACTGCTGAAAACCCACAGCAGATCTGATTACCAGAGGTTTTACAACCTCTACTTTTCTTCAAAATTACCATTTGGCTTAAAGGTCTTTCTTGGATTCTTCTAGATCAATCATAAAAAATTAGTAAAAACTTAATGTTTGTCTTGGGAGGCCAATAAGGAAAAACTTTACAACTGTAACGCACCATCTGTGGTGGTTTCTCGTCTTTGTTACCATTTAAAGAGTACTCAAGGTCCGTGCATAATGCATTTATAACTTTACTTTCAAAAATTATTCAAATTTATGTAGCATTATTATAGGGGCTGATGAGATTTGTGATCAGAAGCCCAACTCTAGTTGGTCGAAGATACATGCAGCAGCATTGTTTTTTAAGGAATATTATTTCTCCAAAATCCTAAAAAGATTGGAATTCCAATGCTGGTTAATCAACTAACTTATTTGTAGCATGATTAAAGGCCTAATCCGATCCAAAAGGAGAGTAGAATTGCCAAGACACTTTTATATATTGTTAGACATGATAAATCCAATCCAATTGGGGAAGTATCACCATCTCACTAGATTAATCATTAAGAGACTTTCATTCAAGATTTCGTTCAACATTTGGGTGTTCAACCACTATCAATTTTATCAGAGCTCATGGCTTCTGGATTACCCAGGCCAGGCAGGCTGTAAAGAATGTTTTTGTCAGACTGTATAGTATGCAAAAATTTTAACGTATACCCTTTTAAATATCCCAAAAATGACTAATATTCCTCATCATAGAGTTAATTTTGTGCTGCTTTTGAAGCATACTGGGTGTGGACTTTTAGGGCATCTCGTTTGTACGAAGATTAATTGTTAAGGAATTTCAAAAGATGTATCTATTAATTTTCACCTGCCTTAATATCAGAGAGCTATTCATGTTGATGTCCTTCCAAGATATGTCCACTGAATCCTTTGTAACCTTCATTCCAACGTTTCACAATATATGGCATACCGTCCAATTTGTACTCAGATAAGTGCCAGGAATTTCAAACAAGGTGGAGATATACTGTTCAAAATCTGTCTGTCAAATATGTTTCTCGGAATGCTCTTTGTTTTATAACATCAAACATTACAAGATTCAAGTCTATTCCAGTTGGGGTAGGATCAGTTTGGGAGAGAATGATACGAAAAGTTAAGGGATGTCTCTATAAAACTATAGTAAAAGCAACCTTTAAACCTACTATTCAACTGTTAACAAGTATTTTCAATATCACAATGTTATCAATTCAAGACCTTTACCTATAGGTCATCAGATAATGATTATGGAAGTATATGCTCCAAAGTTCCTGTTTTGAAGCTTATGCAATTTTCAGAAACCTCGATATTCAATGAAGTTTTCCCCCCCATATGGAAACTTTCCTCCCTCACAACAAGACTTAGCCATAACTCTAACTGTCAAGAGAAGAGAGTTTTGGAGACTTTCAGGGAATTATGGTTTGAGTCTTACCTATTAAATTTGCGCCAGACAAGTAAAAATCTCTATCAGTCAGAGTGGACCAACAGAATTAAGGTTTAGGCATATATAGTTCTGATACACACACCATAATAAAAAACCTAGCCCTTTCTGGCTTTTGGTAGAGTTCTGGATCATTGTGGGTGATGCGATAGATCAGGGAGTGTGTTATTAAAAAAGGGGAGATGGACAAACCTGTCACTTTTTCTTCAAACATCTTTATTACCCATTGGAGTTATCTTTAACCCATTCTGTCTCCTTGGAGAAACTGATGCGGAAGCAAGCAGTGATCTCTCCAATTCAGATCGGTCAAAACAATTTTGAAAATACGATTCAAGTTGATCCCTGCAATTCAAATTCATCCTATTCAATGTAATAGTGATACTGCTATTGTAGATGTACAACTTCAACTTCAGGTATAAATTCACGCCTCACTTGACTCTCACAGAATCAACATTGCTCCACTCAATTCATCAACAGAAAGATCTCTTAGACAGGGGCTGCTGTCAGCTGTCAAGATTCATTTTCCGCAGGAATTTATCTGATTTGTAAAAAACTTTAATTCTTTTAATTGCAATGGTTTTCATTGCAACTTTTCAGTGGGAGGATATAAAAACTTATATACTTCTTTTTGCTCGATTTGAGGATTTTCTTTAAGGATATAGTATTTTATTTAAGGAGACAGAAACTATTAGCTATTTTCAATATCCTAATTTAGAGGAATTTTATATTTTGTTTCCCGTTAATATAATTCACCAGAATTTTCACTAAAAATAAAAGGAGCATGACTTCAAATTCAAAATCCGTCCTATTAAGTCGTGCTTTGAAAACCAAAAAATTATTCAAAATGTTTGCCATATGGTATAGAGGTAAATTTCTTTATTTCTTTTCAAACTATTCTTTACTATCAAATCATAATTTATTTTCTTGCTTCACCAATAAAATTTACCCTAACTAAGATTTTAAGTGCTAGGTTATATTACAAAAAGAGCAGAGTTATCAAGGACTATCAAAATCTTATTCAAAGAGCAAAAAAATCTTTGAAACAACAAATTCAGGTAAGGCTAATGTAGAATTCACAATTATACTTATATACTCATTATATTAAATCTTTAGCTTAGCTAAGTTTCTTATACCTAAAATAAATACTATATCCTCAAATAAATACTAAATTGAGCAATAATATATACATAAGTGAAAGTATATAGTTTTTATTTACTATTTTTTCATGTAAAAAAAATTGTTTTCTTTCTTAAATTTTAAGATTTTTCCAAGGCTAAGAAGCGGACTATAGATTATCTCAGATTTATAAGCTCTTCGATTGAAGGACAAGACTACGTATCCCTAATTGATGTTATTAGGGAAACAGTAAGTCTCCCTTAAATCTGTTTTGAAAAACCTCTTCTCCTCGAGAAAGAACTATGTTCATTTTCTTTGTTAACAGTTCACATCAATGCATTAAGGGCTATGGCCTTTCATAAATTTTTAAGAGCTTCGTCTAGAAGGAAAGACTACAGGTATCTTTTGACATTTTTAAGCCTAATCTTTCTTATCAAAGGAAGACTATGTTCCCTACTCTAGAATTTATTAAATTTCAGATTTCATTCCTTGAAGTAAGAGACTATGTTACTTTTCTACATTATGCCATATCTTTAACTGCAGAAAAGACCAAGTGTTTCTTTCAGACATTTTTTTTCCGGGGGGGCTTTACAGAGATTCGGGGGGGGCACATAAGCTATAGCATTAATATTACATAAAATTAAAGGATAATAATATTCTTGTCACTTGTCAGCTAAGTCTTAGCTGGTAGTTGTTATTATCTTCACTGAATTATAAATATCCCGACAATTCAACCAAAATCTTTAGTTCTGTACAAATAGCAATGCTATTTGTGATAATTATTGGGGAGTCTTAGAATAAATAAATTACATAAAGGAAAATAAAAATTATTATGAGAGAATATCATAATTAAAATATAAATGACGAGTAAATATGACTTTTTCTCATATTTATACTATTATCTTTAGTAAAAAAAATTATATATATATATAATATATATATACCTATATATAGTGGTGGTTTGTAATATATATATTAAATATATAATTATAATATTATATATTATATATATAGTTTATAGCGAACATATAAATATATTATTAATACAACTTTATATATATTATATTTATATAATATATTATATAGAGAAGATAAATCAAATAGAACTATTTATATATAATACTATATATATTATATATATATATATATATAATATATATATATATATATAATTAGTATTACTAATACTAATTCTACTAAAATTATAGTTATAATTATATATATATATATATTATATATAGTATTATATATATTAACTAATATATATACTAAATCTATATATATATATTATTATATATTATTATATACTATATATATATAATACTTATTAAATTTAAATAAGGCCGTAGCCCCGACGTTTAGTACTTAGTAAAGCTAGAGGTATTAAGAAGCAAGTTTAAAGGAAATCGTATTACGACGAGTCTCTTCTTCGTCGCATACAATTCTACTGTTTTTTTTTAAAATCCTCAATTGGAATCTCAGACCCCTCGAGGCTTATCATCATACAATGCATTTATTATGCTTTAATATAGTTTTACTTTGTTTTACTTAGTATTCCGGTTCATAGTACTGCAACGTCGTTTCTACCAGAGGCTGTCGTTACAAGGAATGACAAGGAAGGATTTCACCGAGAGTGTGTGTGTGTTTCGCAATCATCGATGTCAGCTCCAATATTTTCGACAATGGAGATTTCATCTGCTTTAAATATTTCGGCTTTCAGAGAATGGAGCTTCTATATAAAATTGAAGAAATTATCAGGTACAGCTAATACCACTTCGGGTGTGAAGAAGCGGGAAATCGTTACAAAACTTGTTTCTAACTTCAATATCCGAGAAATTTGTCTAATGACTGAAAAGTCTCAAGACA
Organism: Trachelipus rathkii; assembly: GCA_015478945.1. Taxonomy (NCBI): domain Eukaryota; kingdom Metazoa; phylum Arthropoda; class Malacostraca; order Isopoda; family Trachelipodidae; genus Trachelipus; species Trachelipus rathkii. The sequence goes on along the minus strand of JABUQX010119025.1, from coordinate 43,339 downwards.
GACTTGCGAGAATTCATTATAGGTCATTTAAAATTTGTACGTTAGAACTTTTCTTCAATTCTTCGATTACACTATGCAGTATATCTTCCCCCTTTAAAGCCTCTTTTCTTATCCTTCCATGCAGCAATCACGGCGCACTGTGCAGATTGCAAACTTCTCCATTATTTCAAACCGAAACTTTTTTTTGTATATCACTTAATGGTGCATCGCCCTACACTGATTCTGCATAACTTGCAGGTTGCATTTTGTTCTTAGTAATTAGAGTGGAATGACTTGGTCATACTAAATGTCCTCTTCTGCAAGCATTGCTAAGATAAGAGATTGCACTAATGAGTTCATTCATTACATAACAGATGACAAGGAAACTCTCATTTTCTGATTTCCAGCAAGATGCCTCCTGCAATGATGCAAGGTCTGTCCCTTCTTTTTGTGGATATCCTCACAAGCCATCAAATTGACTTTAAGCTCCTGAAGACAGCATTCACTATCCTATTAATGAGATAACCATCTCACTTCAATGCATTTTGGAATCTTGAGGATTGGATCGTTGATTAATGATTGAATATCCTGCAAAATATTTTCTTTTTTTTGGCGACTTGCAAAGCAGTTTGTAAATGTCTTTTAAATATAAAAAAAATCTTGTTGACCTTCTGATTTTCTTATTCCTGCAGGAGCTGCTGCCAGGACAATATATGTGATCGTACAGCTGTATATCAGTTAGAACTTTTTTTTCTCGCTTTCCGAAATAGTTTACTACACCTCCAACGTTTTCAGCCATGGTTAGAAGCACCATCAAATCCAAAAGCCAAAATGTTGTCATTAATTTAAATCAAAGTCAGTCAGCTCCTTATCAATAGCATTATGCAATAGTTTCTGCTTTCCATTGGGTATTTTAACATTGACAAGAACTTTTCTACGGATTTTTACCCTCCACTACTCTAAACATTATACTCAGCTCCATTTCATTTCTTAAGGAAGTGCTCTCATCTGCTAAAACTAAAACACGTGATAGAACATTATGTCTTGTTTTTCCAATTGTTTTTATTTTCGAACTCATACTGCTATATGAATCTGTCGATCCCAATTTACAATGATAGTACAGCGAGGTTATTACGGCTCAAGCCTGTCACTGCTGTCTGTTGTTACATCTCGAACTATTTCTACTCCTACGATGTCTCTTTATTCCATATGATTTTAAATCAATCATTGTCAATTTGGTCCAAAAGTACTTTCAATCAAACTCTGATAATTTAAGATAGTAGTGATAAGCTACTTTGCACGATTAGAATACACATAGTTAAACAGCCCGTCTCTCGCCAAATATGTATTTTTAAAATTCATATTGCTGATTTAAGTGTGCTCTATTACCTTATACACGTTATCTGGCATAGATTGAGAAACGCAACTCTCATAATGTAGCGGTTTCTTCTGTGAGCGTGTGTCTTGTTCCTGAGCGGTTTTCTTTCTCACTTATAGTGTGAGCTGTACTGAGGCGCGCGTTCGATAGTACATACGGAATTTCCATTTTTTCCTAAGCTTTTTTGAAAAGTTGGTGAGAATGGAACGGTTGTGATACCCCACTGCTTAGTCGTATTTGTAGAATACTGATTTGTATCAGATTTTTCATGAAATTTTGGCCAAGTTTACAAAATTGCACCTCGTTCTTCTTCATATTGTATGCCAGCCAACTATATTTCTGTTCACCATTGTTATTGTAGTATGAGGTTATTGTTTTGTCAGACGATTTTGCTAGGGAAATGTTGAGCTTGGTTGATTAATACATATATTGAGCATCACGTATATTTTCAATTACTATTCTTTATTAATTATCAGATGTGAGCATGACTCCATCTTAATTCACTTATTCCGCTAGTCAAATAAAAAATTCAACCTAAGCTAATAATATAAAATTAATATAATATAATATTATATATAAAATTATTGTTAGAATAAGTGATAGAGAGAAGGATAAGATAAAGTATGGTAAGGTTGGTAATGTTTTTGATAAAGAGAGAGAGATAGATAGATATAGTGAGTGGATCAAATATGAGTAGAGAGAGAGATATATATAATTAGAGATAGTATATATATATATTATAGTTATTTTTCTGAGAGGTGTTCTATGGGACCACCCTAGGCCGCCCTCATTATTCTGCCGCCCTGAAACATTTGCCTAGTTTGAACGCCATAGCGTTAGAGGGGACCCTGAACTGTGAAATGTTAGTTTTGTATTGAGTGGTGGGTATTGAAGATTGACTTTTAGAGAAAGAGAGACGAAGGTGGTTGGTAGTCTTTACGAGAACGAAACTTTTGCGTCTTAAAGTTGTGATAGAGTGAAATATTTAAAAATATATGGTAACATATATTCATTATACAATGATATATCACAAAAACTTACTCTCATTTCATATTCTCCTAAGAGGCAAAACTCCTTCTATTGTATTACATTACTCGAGAAAACAGAAAATAAACTATCCTATATTATGATAACTATCAAAAAACATAAAATCTAATATCCTTCTTTAAACAAACACTTTCTCTCTCAGAAGCCTCGGAACGATATAAAACACGATCCCCAACATAGAGTACCACAAAACTCACTTACAATCAATCAACATCAAAAGATATGCGCCCAATCTCCTATCCAAATTACTCCGATTCTTTTCTTCTCTCACAAAAACATACAAAAACTCATACTCAACAATAGTGCATATAAAAACAATATTTCTCATCCTCAACTACTATGAGCAATAGCATAACACAGCAGCAGAAGCACTATACACCACACTCACTCGAACACCCCAAACACACAACATCACTACAACCACACAACACATATCATCATCACTCACACAAACCATCACGATTTTTGATGACGTATCCGAAGAAATAAGACTTAAAACTTAGATGGTTTGAACTTATTCTCATTTTAATAATTTTATTATATACTTACAAAATGAATATCATAAATTTATTTTATTAATATATTATAAAATTAAGTGCAACGTCTTGTGAAAGACAGATGAATCAGATAAAAATATAGGAATCGAAAGCTCAACGTTTAACTAAACTCTTTATGAAAACCAGTAGTAAATAAATATGATTTTAAATATTATCTTAGCTCACAGTTTTTAATGATATTAATAAATATTTAAAGGCCTTATCTAACATATAAATTACCACATATATATTATATATTATATATAATATATATAAATTAATATATTTATATATATATATATATATATATAATATATATAATAATAAATAAAATTAAATAAAAAATTATAATTATAATTATTAATAATAATTAAAATAAATAATCTGAATATCTTATTGATATATATATATATTATATATATATATATATATATATATTTATATGAGTATATATATATAATAATATCATATACTAATAGTATATATATATATAACTTAACGATTCACTTTAACTGGATAGGTACCCTATCTTTCTCAGTAAAAAAGATATATTACTATGTAGAAACAATACCTATTTCTCTACTATAACTAGTCCATCACAAAAATCGCTCACGGACTTCTTAAAAGATATCTCAGATATTATGACAACTTTTTGTGATTTAATTTTATATGGCCATTATTCTAATCATAAGTTTTCACCATGTTCACTTATCTGGCTATATATATTAGTAATATAAGATTTATAAAACATACTTTTTATATTTAATTATTATTTATTTTGTTATATTTAATCACTCACTTAGCAAAAAAATTTAAATTTTATAATATATCGTGCGATAATTCTCCTCTCTAGAGACCACAGTTGTAGTGACCAAAAAACGAGTATCTTGAGGTTATACAGCGTGTATTAAGCAAAAAAAAAGGCACTTACCTCTCCTATGTGAAGATGCCGAAAATTAGAATGAAAGCGAATTAATATAACTTATATTGCTAAGTTTATATATATAGATTTCTTATTGATTTAATATAATTATAAGAAAACTTAATAAAAAAGTGTGTTAATCGTTCCCTAATTGTATAGGGTAGAATTATGCCCTTGCTTTTGGCTTTGCTTAGCTTCTATTTTGATTAATAATTTGAATTATACTTTATTAAAGAATTCAAGTTATTATATGTCGTCGGATAACAAGGATGTGTGTAACAAACGTGATTGCAGTATTGTTATGTATTGGAATATATCGATGGTAATATGGAATGTAAATATATCATAAATATAGGAAACAACTTAAGATTTATTGTATTATTACTTTACCATACATATTATATCTTTTTACCAGGTTTGGTTGGATTAAAAATTATACAATATGTTTTCGTAGTATAATAAAATCATTATTATATATATACATTAAAACATTTTATGTTTCATTTTTATATTTATATTATATTTTAATTTATGTACTCGTATTTAGAATATGAGTGATTGGAATATAAAATGTTATAATAATATGCTATAAAATCTTATATTATTATTTATATTTATTGGATTTGTATAAATAATTTCCAAGATACGCATCGTATATAAGACGATGCGCTCTAGAATATTTACATCAAAAACGCCAAATAAAAATACTAATATATAATATTCAATCTCATCTAAATCTCCCTAAAACCTATGACGCTAAACCTATAAACTCTGTCCGCTCGAGAGCTCTGTGAAAATAGTCCCTAAACTATCAATTTTATTAGATGTTAGCAAAATGTGGAGCTTTAGTGTATAGAGATAGTTTGTTTTAAGGGTATGGAGGTTTCATCGTTAGGGATGGTTAGGTTTGAAGGAAGTTTTATAATTTATCAATTATTACATTCTAATATCCAATGTATCCTCTTATATTTTGAACCAGTAATGTTTTGATTTCGCGTATGCGCATCAATTTGTTACGCTCAGATGTTTTACGTACCTGAGTGTTCTTAGAAACGATAGCTAATTGAATCTTATCGTACAAAGCGAGTCATTCACCGCTAGCGTCTATGGATTTGAGTGGTGTTATCTCAACAAGAACTATACACCACTCTCTATTGGCTAAAAAAAACATTGTAAATATCAAAATAACTGATCAAAAACCAGAAGATAATATAGATACTAACCTATTATTATTAGCGAGTTTTATCATATATATATGATTTACATTATTTTCTTCCTTTCTCGAGATTAATGTTGTTTATTGACTACGCAAGTTTTCGTAGTATATTGAATGATCTGCAGTGAGTTATAATAAAAAAATTCATTTTCCATTTCAAATTGACAAACTTTTAAATATTTCATATACATAATACAATCCCCATTTCATCAAACTTAGGTGCAATATATTTAATTTGGAGGTACTCAGCCCACGTAAGAGCCCTATAGTACTCAGATGCCGTCCACTTTAAGACCTAATGCATACCGGTAGCATATATTACCATAAGCTTAGCTCTATGCTATACGACATGGTATAAATAACAAAAATAGTAATAGTGACCATGTAATATTAGATGAGCGTATGTGTCAGAATGCAAATCTAAGTGGTAAGAAACATGAGAATTTTTTGTATATATGAATTATCGAATAGATATCTGATAGAATGGGATGTTTATTGTAAAGTAATACCAATCACCTTTATCTTCAGAAATAGATTACGATTAGTTAAATTAATTATTAGATAAACTAATAATTTAAATTACAACATACTGAGTTGTTAAAAAAGTAGTGTAAGACTCTGTGTATAGCGAATGCTCTTGAATAAATTATCTATTACACTGAGGAGTATCAGATATGAGCTAGTACAGTAATAATTCATTAATCTTGCCTATAATTACTGCTAGCGTTAATTAATACCGTCAGATGTATAAGATAAGAAATCATTTGGCCGCAAATGCTTCATCTTAATAAAAGTGATTTATCTTTTGAAGAAGGAATAATTAGAATATTTTATATTATATTTATTCCCTCTCTAAAATTTGAACAAATGTATATATCCTGATAAAAAAATCTCTATATCATTAATGATTTGTTTCCGAATATATGTTAAAAGATTGCACTTTAAGATCATTTGTTTTACTCTTTGTCAATTTACTCATATATTCCTCTCCAAATCTGCTCGCTGATACAGTATATCATTTTTACGGCATTTAGAAAAGTAAAAACTAATTTGCTGCATCTGTGACGTTTATCTCAACAACGCTTGTTATGCTAATTCATTGTGCATATATATAATTATATTCCCTGGCAATGAATAACTAGTATTATATATATTATACTCTGTGACCAAATTATATAGATTTTTTGAAGATTGTTACTGACCAAAATTTGCTAAAGTCTCACTATAAATGCCTAAAAGGTGTTAAAGCCAAAAATTATTAGTTTTAATAATCTAAGTAATTATTTCTATTTAATTATATATATACTAATTATAAAATATATATATATTATATTAATAATTTAATTAATATATAATTATATATAATATAATTATATATATTTATAATATCATATAATATTATTACGTCATAATAATCCATAGGGTCAATCCATTTTTTGTGACTGACAGTAATTTTCTATTATATAAATATCTTTCTATAATATATATATAATCGTTGGCAAGAATTACTAATACAAAATTGACCTTTATACACTATGTACCTATTATGCCAAAGAAATAATTTATTATATATTTTTTGGATAAAACTTATTATTAAATATTAATTTTAGTAATATATATTAATATATTTATATATTAATATTATATTATCTATATATATATAATATATAATATATAATATATATATATATATATATAATTCAGGGCTTCGCGGGTATATATTAGTATGTAGTAATATTAAAGTCGGATTGTCGTGTGGTTCGAAATAATTCTGAATAAGCGGTATTATAACTTAATGTCGAGAGTCCTAGGTGGAGTTACGGAGCCGGAGTCGAAAATTCATAGTAGTATATGGAGTGAGGTTAAGTCACTGGTAAGTTCTCTTATGAGATCGGTGATCGTGAGAGTTTTCTCAGAAAATTTATTATAGGATTTATTTTTATTATTTTTAATGTGTTTATATCTTTATAAATTTCTTATTATTTATTATTATTATTTATTATTTAATTATTATCGTTGAGTTGGTTAGGTCTCCAAGTTCTGCTTTCTTAATTCTTGTATTAAATAAGTTTTTATTTAATATTATATAATTATTATTATAGTATATGAATATTATTTGCTTCACACCAGCTGCTAGAAAAAGCGTTTTCAAGCACTTATATCCACCAAATAAAAAAAAAAATTAAAATAAAAAATTAAAAGCAATTTCCCTACTTTTATTTTTTGGCTCAGCTGTTGTAATCTCCTTCGTCAATTTATATAATTAACGTGTTTATGTAACATTTGTTTCCGAAAACTGAAATATATTTTTTATTGTCATGTGTATGTCGCCTGCTATCTTTTATATATATATAATTATTATATATATATATATGAGTCTTACCTGCTATGTATATAGAGGTATTTTACTTTTATATTGTGCTTTTACACCGCGGTATCATACTCCAACGAAAACGTTGCCGAGACACCAATTCGTGCTAGCCTAGAATCTACAACTGATTTCTTCGAGTAGACTGAACTTACTGTCGATACAAGAACATCACAAAATAAGATTCAATAACTCCCTCAATAATCAGCCACCACATTTAAAGATTTACTGCCCTTAAAAATGTGAGAGAATACAAGAGAGTATATAAATAATAGAAACAGCTTTTTAATAAAATTATATGAGTGTAAGATTAAAATGTGTGCTCGAATATAACATAAAAGAAAAAAAAACATTGCAGGTTTTGAAAATAACGATTAGAATTCAGCGTTCCTCAAGCCGAATGGCATCCTGAGGAACTCGAACAAACCAAAGGGAACAATAACTCCCGTCTTTGGAAAGTTCTCAGGCATCACAGGGATATTCTGATAGGTGATAGGCAATGACCAGATTGACCTTCAAAAAGATAGTTGCACCATCAGGATGTGACGTGAAGAATTGTATATGAGGAACTGATAGCGATCTGGAGATGTGACAACGTTCAATGCTCTGAAATCACCACAAGGCCTCTAATCGCCAGCAGTGGCTTTGGGGACCATATGAAGAGGATTAGACCAACAACTCTTATAAATAAGAATAATTACCAGACGGCTCAAACTCAGCTTTTGCGGCCTTGAGTTTTTCAGGAGGAAGACGACGAGCCCAGGCAAAGGTCGGAGCACCATTGGTCTCATTATGATCGAGCACCGAGTGCTGGGGAGGATAAAACGAAGAACAAATATGAAGAAGGGACGGAAATTCTTTCTGCAGAAGAGTGACAAAAGAAGGGGAAGAAGGCAGTTGGGGGCCAACCCACACCCCCACCCACGAAATGGGCCCTAGTGCAGAAAAAGAGTTGAAGGGAATGTAAAAAGGTAGAGAGGTAGGACCCGTCTACTAAGCGCGTTGTTTTCTAGGTCTACAAAGCAGTTGAAAGTGAGGAAGGAAATTTGGCCACCTATGATGAGGCCTGAGTTGAACATCAGCAACCGATAAACACCGCATCAAGAAACTCCTCTCCTAAGGGGAGAGGTCCAACAAGCATATGCGCTCGCCAGTAAATGAAACTATTGGAGAGCCATTAGCAGCCTGAAGACTTGCGGTGAGGTAGCAGTGAAGGAAGAATCAACTTAAGGTTTTCTAGGAAGCTAAAGAGACTGTAGCGGCCGGTATCGAGCTTAGGTAACAACGCTTTGAAGAAGCGAAATGAAGTTGTGTGTAAGACAAGAGCCAAGTAATTCATAGTCACCCACGTCAACCTGGCTTGCTTGTTCTTTGAAAAGTAGCAGGGAAGAAGAACAACTTCTTTGGCAGATTGCCGAAAGTATGGTGGTAGTAATAGTATCCCATGGGATATAACATGCTCGAGAGGAATTTCTCTCCGACTGAAGCGGCGCGAGGATGGTGTGAAAAAGAGACGCTTACAAAACAGAAGTCCCAGAGACCTGAGTTAACGCTGAAAAACATCTGGCTAAGCCTCTCCACGGAGCGGAAATGCGAGCTTCTGCATCAAGCGGCAGTTAGGGCGGGATAGATTCCTTGAGGAGAAGGACAAGAATACTGGGGGAAGGGTGGGGTGTGGTAGAGAAAATAGCAAGCAGAGATGGTGGGTGGAAAAGGCATGTTTGCGCAGCGAAAAATGAGGACTGAGTAGGGTAAGCGAGAAAGGCAGCAGGGAATGCGGGAAGCAAATCGTTTCGCGTGACAAGGGTGGGGATGGGTGTATAGGGTTTAGGTTGGGTTTTGCTGTAAACAACCGAGAAGTGGGGAAAAAGGCAGCTGGGAGTATGGTAGCATGTAGTAGCGGGGCTTGGCATGCTGAGTGATGCAGGAAGAGCCTGGATGGGAAAGGATGTAGCTGCTGAGACCGCGGATTAATGATGGAGCAAATTTGGGGGGAACGTCAACATCCGATCGGCTTTCTCAAAGCGACTCACCTGGGAGAAATAGAGCCTGCTCCAAGGATACTAAATATCTTAAGCATACGGTGGCATCTTCTGCAGGAAAAGATGCTAACAATGGCCTTCTTCTCGCCAGATGGAACCCACCCCAAGGAGTTTCAGACGGCGTTCGGCTTAGTTACCGAGTGTGTGGTCCACGAGGCAGCCTCCCAACTTAGGTCTTGGACGGTGCCAGCAACAGCTATGAGCAGCTCTTTTAGCGACGATGTTTGGGATGGAAGAGAATGTTACAAAGCTCCGAGGAGTTTTTCGAACCTGCAGTAGACTGCTCGGGAAGGGGCTGGTTATCACACCCTCCAGAATTACTTATTCTCTTCTATTATCGTTCTCTGAAAGACGCCTAACACGTGTTGAACCAGAAGCTAGCTTGGTTCCGTAAAAACTAAAAAAATATATGTTGAAAAAATTGTGTCTATAGGGCCTTACCTGTATTGTTGTTTTCAAGATTTGATGGCTCTTTGAAAAATTTTTCCTATAATAACCTGAAGTAACTCTGTCCTGAGGTTATTAGCACCTTACTTACCTAAACTTAGTAGATTAAGATTGATTAGTGAAGGTAAAGATAATGGAGATCAGATTGAATAGAAAGAAAAATAAGACATAGAAAATATAAACAATTAATGATATGTGTTTAACCTTTTGATTATTATTTTGAAATTTTTAACACGTGCACACGCTCGAATCGTTTTACTGATAAGGAAGGAACCGTTTATTTTTTAGACCGTAATGAATTCTGGGACAATATACCGAATTTAGTAGCAAAGTTAAAAAATCCAGCTAAAAACATTGCGTTAATAAAATTGGATAAGCATATGAAGAGTTTTTTTAAAATCCTACATCTAAACAACTAAAATAAAACAAAAAATAGAAAAGATATATGTGGGAAAGTATATAATAAGTTTTTATAATTCCTCTCACTGAAGAGTTGCAATGAAAACCATTTCAATTAAAAGAATTAAAACATTTTACAAATGACGATAGAATTCCCCGTGACAGGAAATTCTTAGACACGTGAACAGCCAGCACTGTCTAAGTGTCTTAACTTTGACTAAATTGATCTGAGAATTTGATTCTGTTGGGAGGTTGAAAGTTGAGGTGAAATTATACGTGAAAGGTTGGATGGTTGGAAACCTCTACAATAGCTGTATCCCACTATTACTTTGAATAACTGATTTTGAATTTGAAGGGATACACTTGATCTGTATTACATTGTTTTTGACCATCTGAATTGGGAGCAGTCATTGCTTTTTAAAGTAAAGCCATCAGCTCCCTCCACTGGAGACAGAGCGGGGGGGGGGTTTTAATAGAGATAACTCCCAAATGGGTAGAGAAGGACAAATAGAATGATGCACATGGTTTGTCCATCTCCCCTTTTTTAAATTAAACAACACAGCACTGATCGTTATTGTCCATGATCAACAATGACAATCCAGAACTCCTGCCCTAATAAGCTTATTAGTGTCTGAATCAGAATATATCCTCATTCTTAATTCTATTGGCCCACTGCTGACTGATAGAGGATTTCTACTTTGTCTGGCGCAAATTTAATAGATAAGACTCATACCATAATTGCCTGAAAGTCTCTAAAACTCTTGCTTGAGCAGGTTTAGAGTTATAGGTTAACTCGTTGTTGTGAGAAGGAGGTTGCTTCCGATATGGGGGTGGAAACTTCATTGGAATTAATGAGGTGTGAATTGGCATACAAGGGGGGGGGGGGCCTTCAAAAAAGAAATTTTGGAGCATAATTTCCAAATCATTTTCTGATGACCTATAGGTTAAAGGTCTAGAATTGATAACATTAATATTTGAAATAGCTGTTAACAGTTGATAGTAAGTTAGGGTCGCCTTCCCATTGTTTAACAGAGACCCGTCCTTTAACTGTTTCGGCAATCATTCTCTCCCAACTGATCCGCACCATACTGGAATAGATTGGACATGTATGTTTGATGCTACTGAATCCGCATATGTTCGGGAAAACAAATATCTGAAAGGACAAAGATTCTAACATTATATTTCCACCTTGTTTGAAATTTCTGGCATTATCTGAGTACAAACTGGAAGGGTAATCCATATTTAATTTTCTGAACATGCAATGAAAAGTAAGAAAAAAGATTCAGTGGACAATATCTGGAAGGACATCAACAGGAATAGCTCTGATATTAAGGCCAGGTGTTAAATTAATAGATATAGAGATTTGGAAGTTTCTCTTAATTATTATCCCTCTACAAAAGAGATAATCCTGTAAATATCCTAAACCAGTATGCCAAAAGGACTCACAAAATTAACTCTATGATATGAGGAAGATTAGTCATTTTTTGGATATTTAAAAAGGGAATACTGTTAATTTTTTTTTTTTTTTTTATACAAATGGTGGCACTCTGGCAAAACAATCTTTACAACCCTGCCTGGCCCTTGGGTAATCAAAAGCCCCCAATGGAAACCAAAAAAATAAAAAAGGAAGGTCTGATTGAAAATTGAAGTGGTTGAACAATGCAGCTTTGACACCTAGAATGAATCTCTTATATGGATTAATTAGTGAGTGTGATCCTTACTAAGAGGAATTGGATTTATGACATCTAATTACTATAAAATATTTTGGGCAATTCTCCCTTTTGGATCGGGTGGAGTCCTTTATCATCTATAAATAAATTAAGTTGATTAACTAGTATCGCGAATTTTTTTCATCCTTTTAGGATTTTGGCGAAAAATATTTTCCCTTGGAAAAAATTGCTGCTGCAATTAATCTTTAAACACAACCAATAGAGGCTGGGCTTTCTCTTCCATTTTTCATCTAATTTTAATATTTTGTGTTCCCTTAACCCTTAATAAAGCTTATTGCACATTTGAAGTAATCTTTAAAGGGTAACAAAGACTGAGTAACCCTCACAGATTGTGACATTGCAAAGTCTTTTTCTTATTGGCCTCAGACAAACATTTAAGTTTACTAATAGGCCATTGAGATTGATCTTGAAGAATACAAAGGAGGAAAATCCTTAAGAAGCCATAAATGGGCAGTTTTTTTGAAAGAAAAGTAGAGGTTGTAACACCTTCTGTAATCAGATTTTGCTCTGGGGATTTCAGGCAAGTACTGATATAAACATAAGAAATGGATACCTTGTACTCTTGTTCAACTTGTTTTTTGATTTGGTAAATTTCTGTGAGCCTATTATTTGCAAAATATTTTTTATTTTTTGCTCTTCCGGACAGGAGCCACGAAAGAACAATTTGAGCGTCTACAAAGACTTTTATGTTTTTGAACTGAACATTAGGAAATTCTGATAATATTGATTTGATACACTTAAAAATAAAGAAACCAGACCCAACAACTCCAAAGGAGGGTTAAAGCCATAGATTGAGAAGGGGCCACCTTGGATTTGAAATACTAAACTAGAACCTTGAACCTATACATAACCGATAAACCATAACATAGATGTTTGAAGCATCAAACAAAATATGAAATAAAGAGTTTGGTAGAAAAAGGTGAGAAAAGCACACAACCCTTTATTTCAATATTTATGTCAATTTATTTTTAAATCTGAAAAAGAGAGGACAGAAAACTAAAACATTAGAATTGGAATCTTATTCATCCTTCTTTCCTCAATCTGAATGACAAAATTGTTTCCCATAGAATTCTCCTTATACAATTACTAACACCGGATCTCTCTTTTCTTTGAGAGGGTCTAATCGGGTAAAAAAAGTATTTTAAAAAGAGTCAATAAACCTTGGATTGCAAGCGATTAACAAGCAATTCTTTTGGGTACCTGCATCAGCATTAAATTAATTGAAAATGTGGCTATTTTAGCTATCTGTAAGAGGATCAAAAAGATATCTAAGAGCCTTACCTCTGATTCCTGATGTTGAACTATTCTTTCTACCATCTTTTCCATACAGCTCTTAATTGAACCATTATTTAGAGTTCCAACTTCCCAAGATTGGAAACCACCATCTTCCCATTCTTTTTTGTGCATTCCAATGATTAAGTTCTTTAAATGTTGTGGCCCCTCTATGGGGATCTCCTCTCAGGGCCCTTTGGGCTTTTATTGTTTAACTCTTTTTTTGAGTTTAACCAATGTCTTTGGCTAAGGCACATCTGCTCGTTCTACTAACTCTCCTTGTAGAGTTTTTTCCCCTAATTTTTCCTTTGGAGCCTCTTCTTTCCCTCCAACTAATCTCTCCATGGCAGAAATTCCTAGTATCATCTATTAGAGGCTCTCTGCTTCCTTTTAACTAATTGCTTTTGCAGAGTTCTGAAGTACCCCTTTACTGGAGCTGTCTTCTTCTCTAACTAATTTCTCATGCAAAGTTGTTCTAGCAATTTATTGTTTGAGCTCTCTCTGCTCCTTTACGTATGCTGTTTGGGCAGGGAAGATGAAAAAAATTGCAGCAATAAGCTAAAACATCCACTGACTAACTCTCCTTGAATTAGCAACTTATTTATATTTATACGGCTTAATTGCCTAACCATTAATACGATGGATCAGGTAATACTGTTAATATATCAATACTTAACAGTATAAATTTTTGTTGTGAAGGGTTGTTAATACATTATAAAAATATTGATTATTGAATGAGAACAATTTTGTATCTCAATATTCTCGGCGGTAAAATAAAAATTCTAAATTCCATAAAAATTAATTTTCTGTGTTTGATTTGATTTTAATCTCCCAAATCTAAATATGTACATTTAGTTCCAGTTTCTGTAACTAGGGGGTTTTTTGATCTGTCACAATACATATCATATATATATATATAATATATATATATATAATATAATTAATATATATATATATATATTATATATATTATATTATATAATATATATAAATATATATGTAATATATAAATATATAGATATATATATATATATATATAATATATATAATATTATAATTAATATATATATATATATATATATATATAATATATATAATATATATAATTAATAAACACAAAAATATATATATATATATTAATTTATATATTAAATATAATATATATATATATATATATATATATATATATATATATATATATATATATATATATATATATATATATATATCTATATATATATATATATTATAAAATATATATATAGATATTATATATATATATATAAAAATAAATATATAAATATATTGAAGGGAAGGTAAGTGAGTTGTCATTGAGAACCACCTTCACTAGAAGGATGTTTGAGATGTTGAAGAGCTGGAAGGCGTTGTACGATAAGTGGGCTTTCTTTCCCGGGGGCGCGTTAGGTGTTATCAGTGGGGCCTAGGCAGCCTCCTGCCCCAGACGGCCACAGAACTCCCCCAGTGACAATGCCCGCAGACATCCGCTCTCTAGAAATAAAAGTGATTAGGACAAAAATTGCAATATATATTATATATATAATATAATATATATATATATAATAATATATATATTATATATATATCTAATATATATATATATATATATATATAATATATCGATACTGACTTTATATATAATATCTATATGAAATATATATTATATAATATTATATAAATAGTATCTATATTAAATATATATATATATATATATATATATATATATATATATATATATATATATATATACTATATAAATATATATATATATATATATATATATATATATATTATATATATATTATATATAATATATATTATATGTTGATAGAAATATATATACTTTAATATATATATATGTAGATATATATATATATTTTAATATATATCATATTTCAGGTTGTGGAGTCGGAGTCGGAGTCGAGAATTTTGAAAAGGGTGAGTAGGAGTCGTAGTAGGTAAACATTGAAAATGCTCGATCCAAGCTCTTAATTTCCGCTTGGGGCGAAGTCGGTGTAATTTTCGATGGATGTCATCAATCTGAGAAATAAATTGGGATTCGGCAATTTTAAGAGAGTGGAGTCGGAGTCGGAAAAATTTTGACCCGACTCCACAACCCTGGTATGATGTTATATAATAATATATATTAGATAATATATATATATATATATAAATTTATAAATAAAATGTATATAGAATATATCATATTCTCCAAACTGTATAAATATAGGCAGCTTTCTTTTATATATATATTATATATATAATTTAATTATATATATAATATATAATAATATATATAATAAACGTATACTCTGCTAAATGGAGGTAATCACTAAAAGAGGTAATTACAAGAGGTATTATTGAATTAACCTGAGTATGCGGATTTTTCCATGTTCCTTTCTTTTTGTTTTTTTTTTTTACCGCTGCTAGAAGCTGCTTTAGGCTGTTTTGAGACGGCACGCTTGATACCGTCCTCCTCTCTTTATTTTTAAATGCCTTTTTAATAATTATTGGGAACTGTTTTAACATCTAATTGGCAAGTCAATTAGTGGCCAGGTTTAATGTGATGAGTTTGATTAAGAAGTTGATAATTTAATGTTGATATGCTAATTGTAAAATGTTTTTGTATTCCGGTGTCCAAAGCTGTGTAGGCCCCTTAGGGCGGCACCGGGCTTTTAGTGAAGTTTGTTACGCAATGAATAAATTTTATTTATACCTTTTAGCTAGCCTGTATATGATAGAAAAACCCAAGGTTAGAATAAACTGGGTTTATTAATATTTTTACAATGCCTTAAGCTAAAAAGGGAACCTGGTGGCGATTTTCCTTCGCCAGGATGGAGCTTGTAGTAGGCTCATCCTATGTATGCTCCACGAGCCTACAACACATTTTAGCCTTTTTACAAATTCTTTGTAAAATGAATCATCTAAATTCTTATTTACTTATGGTAAGATTGGTTTTTATTTTAGGTTAGTTTGCCAATTCTTAATATTGTGTATCATTCTTTTTGTATGGATTTTGGGGTTCAAGGCTAGGTCTGCGGTCTAAGCTCCCCTGTTTGACCTCTATGTCAATAAGAAATAAATGACTTTACTTGTTAATTATAATTTGATGTATGGATTGGCCTTTGATTTGACAACCTCCTGCAAGCAATACCGACAATATAATTATATATACTAATTATTATATATATATAGTATATATATATATATATATATATTTTTAAACATTTAAAAATATTATATATATATATATGTGTATATTATATATATTTATATATATATATATATATATATAGTGAGTACTTTTTTAAAATATTAATTATAATTGTTTGTATTTTATTTAATGTAGGTTTAAGAGTTTGGTCGGTGAAATAAAGGTTGAGAATAGAGAAAACCGATGATAAAATCCATAATTTATTTGAAGACTGTTGATAGTTGAATGGCGTCCACCATTTTAATTTTAGTTCTTGGGCGGCAAATATTATGAAAAGCAAATAATATAATTTTTTTTTCCTAAATTATATAAAATATCCCAAAAAAAAACAAAAAAATACAAGATCTAAAAGTAACTATACATTGAAAATATATACCATGATATACACCTAACATTTTCAAAAAATTTTGAAAAGCATTTTAAATTCTTTCTAATCGTTTTTTGGTTGACGGATATATATGTTTTTTTATTTAATTTTTGCTTTGTTTTTTGTTTTGCACTTTCACTGATACGTTATTATAAGAATTATAAAGAGAAAAATCAAGTTACCTAATTTACTTCCCTCATTTGAACTTTTAATCTTTTAATTTTTCTTTTCGCACTTTATGGGTTATTGTGATTATTTATTTTAAGTTTCAAATTTTTTTTTATTTACAATTTTTTTATATAAATAATTGTACCATACGCTAAAATAATGATATAAACCTACCAAAAATTAGCAAATTAAAAAATGTGTATCTCCCTAACTACAAACGCCCTGAAATTTCCCTATTGTTCGGATGAACAGAAAAAATACATTTGCGAATTTTTCCATTTTTCAAACCATTTTTAGTTGGGTTTGGAATTCGACCATTGGCTGAAATTTGGTTTCAATATTCAAAAAATGTTGAAGCAATCTTTGCATCGTTTTGAGTATTCAAATAAATTTCACAAAATTGGTAGGGAAACTCCACTGTCAAAAACAGGTTCTTTGTTCAACGTAATTATAAAGATTATAAAAATCAAAAGGTAAATCAATATATAACAACAGAAAAACAATTTGAATAATCGACCGTTTCTAGGGGGGTCAAGAAAAGAGCTGCAGTTTTGCTTTTTGTTGGTGAAAATTGGGTTTTAGAAAATTAGAAAAAATTTTGACCATGTTCCCCTTTTGAGGTTCAGACCGAAAAATCCCATAGTCAAAAATCAAACCCTGCCCCTGAAATCAGTTTTATTATTAGATATTTTTTTGTTTTGCTTAATGGAAATATGTGCTAGGATTTGCATTCTTTATTGGGAGAGCTTTTAAAAATCATTACCTTCATTTTCACATTCTGCCTCTAAGCCATCGAATTGTTTGCAAATCTGATCAACGTCTTCAAAAGTAACAATTGCAAAATCGTGAACTCGGCATTCAAATTCCGACTCATACTCGTTAAAATACACGTTGTCATTATTTTGACAATGCATGCATACATTCTCTTCAGCATAAGTTTTACATATAGCTAGCAGTTTTATTACAAACTCAGATATTTTTTCTCTGTTGTTTGAGCATAGGTAATAGACCACGTCTGAAAATTTATCTAACATAGATATGTAAAAGTGATTCTCCAGAATGTTGAGCAACAGATTTTCCTTTGTTTCAGATTTTTTCTCTTCAGTGTAATTCATCCATTCTAAAAACTGATCAAACCTATCATTTTTGTAATATTCGTTGGCAAAAATTTCAACAAAATTATTATCAAAAGCTCCACTTTGTTTCCATACTCCAATTTCATCTTCGTTCAATAATGACTTCAATATCTCGTCCAGAAAAGAGATGGCAATATCAAATTCCATATAGAAATTTGCAATTTTGTTTAATTCAAACCATGTGGAAAATATTTCTTTCTTCATGATATTAATCCTAGCAGAATCGACTGCCCATTTAATCAACTGTTCTACCAAATTCAAGCTTTGAAGTTTCATCACTTTAAGAAAATTATTAACCACAAGATCTTTCTTCAATGTCATTTGCGTCTCTTCATCTACATTGAAGCATTCTAGAAGGAAATCTATTAATTTGAAATTTCCTGTAGATATTAACCTTTCACAAATTAGTTTTCCTTGAAATTCAAAAATATTTTTTTTCTCTTGTGAAGTAGCAGCTTTTAATATCATTAAAAAATTGTTTTCGTCATCGGTTTTCAAATTCCGAAGCAAAATTAATTTTTCTAGTATCTTTTCAGTACTTGGAACACATCTCCAATAGTGTGGAGGTGGTGTATCAGGTACGCGAGTTTCTATTTGTTCTAAATTTATGACTTGTTCCTTCAGGTGACGAGGGCTTTTAATCCAAAAATCTCTCAATAAAAGTCTGTAATTGTGAGACCGTTCATTATAATCATTATAATCAATCAAATCTACGATATTATGTATTAGCCCATAATACTCATCTTTACTTAATATACAGAATAACGATTCTGCCATATTCATAAATAGAACTTGGTAAGGCCAATGCAAAAATACAAAAAGAATGCAATGTGTTATGGTATAGCATGCTTTGAAATGTGAAAGGAAATCTTTTATTTCTTCTATTGTCATCTGACTGAAAATAAACTTTAATAAATTACCATACACGTAAAACTGTGGCCATGTAGTTAGTTGAAGCGATTGTATAATCTTATGACAAAGTTTAGAGATCCACTTCTTATAATAACTATTGAAAACTACAATACATTTGTGTCCTGTAATTTCTCCAAAATTATGAAATTCCTTCGACTCGTCCACAGTTTTCCAAACATACTTAAAAGCTGCAAAATTATCATCTTCAATAGCTGAAGATAAAATGTCAAACAGAAACCTTGAAAGAATAGCAAGACTTGAGTCGTTTGCTTCAACACAACTTATAGAATATTTTTCTTTTTCCTCAATATAACGTAACCATTTAACCTCCGAGTCAATAAAGTTACATTTATCAAATGTTTCCTTTAAAATTGGTTGTTTTCCCCAAAGAATTACAATGGTATCTTCAAAGCAATAATAACAAGCTATTTTAAACAAAATGGAAGTGCTTAAATTTGGTTCTTTTAACAAATCCCTTGCTGCCAATTCTTCATTAATGGTTCCATCAGAAGAAAAAATCGAACATTTGATAAAGTCCCTACTAAATTTTTGAGTCAGACCAAACTTGCGTTTCATTAAGTCTGCGTAACGCACCATTTCATCAATAATGAAATGAGATAAATCTAATGGTATAATATTCCCCAAATATGGAGGAAAGCTGTTCAACATTTTTGACACTTTAATTTGCAGATCTGTCTTCCATTCTTTCATTCGTTTTTCATGCTCATAAAAGTCATACGGTCCACTGCATATTTGATCTTTAATATCTGGAGTATTGCAGAGCAAACTTTTCTTAATAATTACCTTCCTCTATTCCTTTTTTTTTTTTATTTTTTTTTTATTTTTTGTTAATATATCTATATCCTTTTAATTATATTTTCTTTACTTTTTACTACCTTTTTTCATTTTCGAAATTTTTCACTACTATAATCCTTTTACCCACATTTTCTTAATACTTATTATGCTACTATTGATTCAATGTTTATTCTTCGACTCATAAATTATTTACCATTTTCATTTTAATTAGTGATAACCTTACATATATATATCTTACAATTTTCATAATTTGTTGTTTTTTCCCGCAATGTAAAAAGACGTGCTACGTTTTGTTAATCTCAACTTGTGTATATCGACATTCGGTACTGACTTCCCTTAACAGTTTTATCTTTTTTTTTAAAAAATATAAATATTTTATATTTGTATATAATTCAATTTTATTAATTACATCAATAAATTTTTCCTCGTGATTAAACTAAGGTACCAGATATTTTAATAACAGGCCTCCAGATGGTACTGAAAAAAAAAAAAAAATAATTAATCGGAAGCGAAAATATGCTATTAATAATAATTTTAGGATAACTGATGTTGGAATGAGTATCGTTAAAAAATATCTTATTTTAGACTGACAATGATGAAGAGATCATACAGCCAAAATACTGCAAAATCATCCTCAGCTTATTTTTAATGACTCCATAAAAGATACCCTATTCGTTTTAGTTAGCAGATAATGAAAAGAGCGATTAAATTCTAAAATAAACAAAAACATGAAAGGATATTTCACCTTGAGGCAGAAGAGTTTTATTTGAAAGAAAGGAGTCATATATACAAACCAATATGGAGTACTCTCTTCTTCCGACGATTACCCAGTAGCCTATCATATATTGTTAGAAAAAAAACCATTTGTAAAAAGTTATATTCTCTGTAACCGAGGTTTTGAGTAAATTATTTTGTACCTCTTAATAAAAACCTTTTTATTAATACTATTATTCCAATTAAGTTTTTGTAGAACGACTATATCATGATCATGACACAGGGAGTAAATCGGATATTTATTTCATTTGACGAATATGATTTTGATCATTGATTTGGAATAAGATTAGATAAATCAATTATGGTGTTATTGTAAAAAATTTTTAGAATGTATACTTTATCCACTCTTTTTAAGCTCCGAGTAGAACAATAATTCCCCTTTTATATAGTTAGAGACTTAATTATTAAAATTAACAAATTTACATTTAATATACTATATATATATATATAAAGATAATAAATTATATACTAATATGTATAATTTATTTTTAGTTCACAGATAATAGATATAGTAATAATAAAAATTATACATTTCAAAAATTATTTTTAACTTAAAATATAAATAAATACTTGAGGTTGAATTAACAAATAATTACATTATCGAATACCCACTAAATCAAAGTAAATCAAGAATAATCAAGCCACCCAACACTATACCCCAATCCTGGATTCCAAAAATTGCCAATGATCTAATTTTGATTCTATTAGATCTAATATATATCTGTTCATTAACTTATATCTGCAGCAATTGCCACGAGACTGAACGATTGATTGAGAATTATTATGTATTCGGTTTTACTAAGAGAAAAGTTACGATCGAATGCATCATTTGTACACGATTTTCGCAGGATGATATTAGTCAGTACAACCCTCCTCCAGTACAGATATACCATAGCTCAAAGACGTAAGTGAAATCCATCTACTCATGTGAAAACAAAAGAGTGCAAGGGTATGTGAAACCTTAACTATGGCTAATGAAGAAAATGGATATTGATAAGTTAAACCTGTAATTCACCATCATACTCAATCTAATCTTATACATATTATATACTACTTAAATACTGCGTATATAGTCTCCTTATTCTTAGTATTTATATTAATATGTAAGTTATTATGATAAATTTAAATTATTTAATAAGTATTTAATTTGCTTTCACTTTAGATTAAAAACAAATCCAAAAGTATATTTCATTACCAATAGTATCAATTCATAATAATTTATTAATAATATTTATAATACATTGTAGAAAAGTATAATATAGATTTTAATTTAGTCATAACTAACGATCTGTTAATAATATGTTATTATTTACGAAGCACTCAGACCGATAACTTTACCTAAAATACTCACAGACTTATATATATATATATTAATATATATATATACTAATAATATTCTTAATAAGTTAAAATACATAATATAATATTAACTCATAATATACTAACATCCTTAAGCTATATAGTATCCTACATAATAGTCTAATAGCTTACCCTCCATAACTCTAAAATTCCTCAGAAATATTTATAATATGTATTCATAATATTTATCATTACTATAGTATTTTTATCTCACTAAATAATCAACTAATTATATCTGTATTAAGTAGTTATATATTGGTTATATCAATATAATATATATATATACATATATTATTATTAATTAATTAACATATATACATTGTAAGAATAATAATATAAGTTATCATATTTTATTATATTATATATGATCTATATAAGTATTAATATATATATCTATAGACGATTATACAATATATATGAATATATATTAAGCTAATATTATATATATACTAGCATAATTAATAAATAGCGTCACAGTAAAATCTACTTCAGTGAATCAATTACTATAGAATCAAGATATAAGGGTAGCTAATATATAATAGAATAGCTCACCTGTTATACCTTCGTAGTATTTGGTTTTATTATTAGTTATTTATGTATCGTTTCATATAAGTATAAATAAGATACTATACACCTACTAAGCATATAATTAAATTCCATGATAAACTTAATAATAATATCTGAATATAGATTTAATTGATAAAAATTATAATTGATTTCATATATAATAATATAAATTTCCAATCCGCAGAGCAATCTTCCGGAAATACACTCACATTTACTGTGATACGTGATCTCTCTGATCTACTCAGGGCTAGCGACGGCTTCTGCATCGCAGTCTCTTTAAGGAGCGTCCCGCTAAATAGCCATCTCTACTGTGTAGGCTCTAAATACTTCACGGGACAATAAACCATATTCATTGACTTGATAACTCATAATATGAATAAATAAGATCTAATTAAGTAGATTACGAAAGTAATGACTATAATACATATAATCTATTAACACTAATTCCATATAATATTACCTCTCTCAAATAATGGAATCATCTGGATCCTCCCATTATTATTTCCGTCGACATATACTATATATAGATATATTAATATCTATTTTTATATATATAGTATAACATAGAGGTTAACAGTATATATAATTATATAACTTTAATAATAATACTATATATACAAATACCAATTTATCGTGTTAGTATAGGCTAGCACCTTACTAATACCCACATCACGGTTGACCCAGTAAGTTCTACTTACTCGTACCATAAAAATTAACTCTACCGAGGAGCATTAATATTACTTAGTATATACTATTATTTATGAGTGTAATCATATTTATACGCTCGCAAAGACAGTGGAATCCATAGCAAACCATAATACTAAAGTAACAATAAAATTAAAAATCAATTCATATTGTCTACCCGATTTTGTTGTTGTTGTGTCCCAGTTAGGGCACACTTCTGTATTAATCCCTCTTGCTTTCTCGCTTCCTCCTCGATTAGTATAACTAGCAAGGTCATCGCTCTCTCTCTCTCTCATCTCTCTGACGATCTCTTCTCGCCTCATACATCACCTCACATCTCTGTATTTCTATTCGCTATTAGCAAAATATCTCTCTCCTCACGTCTCTGAATTTAAACGCGATCTCGTAAATTTCGTGAAGACTCGTAGTATGACATATGTACTCAACACCGTATATAATAATCGCTCAACTAAGCTCACGATTTCTAATGGCACGCACTCAAAGGAGAAATAAATTCATTTCATGTCAAATCATTAGAAGATTATTCGATACTATAGACCGATACATAACTATATTACTTCTCTCAAGTATTATATGTCATCTAAAAATAGATTCTAAGTATTTAGAGACAGCTGAGAGAGAAGAGTAGGAAAGTAGAGAGTTTAAATATTATACAAACAAAAGAACTCGATTAATCTACTCGTATATATTATATATCTAATAAACCTGTAACCACTTAAGATTATGAAATAACGAACTAATGAAGAAGAAACAAGACGTTTACTCCGTCAATGCGGAAGATTGCACAACAACAACGAATGTAATTAGTACAAAAAATACACTCACTCCTTGACCTTCTTATCACGTCTGCACTTGACGAGTGAGCATAGATTTTGTGGAATTCCGAATGAGTAGAGTGCCAGCTATTTCTATGCCCTCGCCTTGTGTATGTTGTTATCGATTGGCGTTGAGTAGTGAGTACTGTATCCTGATTAGCACGAGCTTACTACTGTTTCGTGTTGGGGTCGTATATTGTTGTCCTGTTGATTGTTTGGCTTGTTGTTAATTATACATGTTTAGCTGTTGTTGTAAGAGATTTGATGTATATATGTTAGTTAGACTTTTTGTTTGTTGTGTTTGTACACGCTGTAAGATGAGGTGGTCCATGGGGGCTGTGGTTTGTTGCTGTTGGATTCTTGCTTGCAAAATCTCGAGGCTCTACTGGTTCTGTAGAAGACCTTCATGGTTTTTAGTGCATCGCCATTGGCTTGTAAATGGTGAATTGTTGCTCGATGTTTAGGTATGAGCTTATGTCTGTTACTAGTGTGTTGTAATGTGTTGTTGTTAATCTGCACAGTATGAAATTTTCCTGCTTGTCTGTTTAAGACCTAGATTATTATATGAGCACTCAAGTCGATTTTATCTGTCTACTTACTCTGTTTTGCCTGCTGCGATTTTTTGATGCATAAAGAGATGAGAAGAGAGTAGCGCTCTTTTTGTAAATCTTTTTTCGATCTCTATCCCTTATCTCTCGTATCCCTTATAGTAATATCGCCTCAATAATCTGTATCTTACGCTGGTGTAGTAGATCGGGAGATTCGTACAAAATTGAAATATAAATTCATAAAATATCTTTCTCTATTATCAATTTATATAACATATTATACCGGTCGTCTCTCGAGTGAAAGATTTCAAAAGAATTGTGATAAAATATTAATACAACTACAAATAATTTTTCCACCCAAGCCCTATTACGTCTCTTCTCTCATCCTCTCTCTTCTTATACTTCTTCATCTATACCATCTGCTCATCTACTCACGCCTTGCTACATATCTCATCTTCTCTCTCATCCTACACCCCTCTGTCTGTATCTGCTTCTCCCTCTCTTCTCTCATCCTCGGTTGTATTGACAAGTAGAGTCGGATTCTAATGTGTTTAGTTAAAAGCGTTTGATGGTTATATAGAGAGATTATATCTTATTACAACAAATAACTAATACTAATTAAATTAACTGTACCTGTATATTAAGAAAATCTTTATGCAACCAGAATGAAAGTAATGTTTATACATAATTCCTCATAATAATAATAATTTATATAATAAGTAATTGTAGTGATAATAACTTATACAATAATCATAAAATACCTCTCAGTCTAAGTATATATTCAAAAATAT
This sequence comes from Trachelipus rathkii, assembly GCA_015478945.1. Classification (NCBI taxonomy): domain Eukaryota; kingdom Metazoa; phylum Arthropoda; class Malacostraca; order Isopoda; family Trachelipodidae; genus Trachelipus; species Trachelipus rathkii. The sequence goes on along the minus strand of JABUQX010119025.1, from coordinate 17,813 downwards.
CTAATGTAATAAAAGCCAGGTAGGCTTTAAAATATTGATAAAAAACGTATAGGAATCCGAAAAAAAGTCCAGATATTAATCGCATTCATAGCTTTTTGGACGAAGGTATGAAATAATTGTTCATGTGTTCTTCTGTTCTGTCTCTTATAATTTGAAGATTCTAAGTAGACGTGATGCGGGAAGGCATTTGAGCTCTAATGGATGTTTTTTGTCTGATAGTATTGTTTAATATTCAATTCATAAGTGCTCATTTAGTTTCGTGTTTCTGGGGTATACTGTTGTTTGTTTGTGTCCGTTCTCTGTTTTGAGAACGATGGTAGTTTAGGGTCTTATTCTTATGGTCTCGGGCCTAAGAGGTCTATGCGTTTTCTATATTAATGTGCTAGTTAGTTACGAAGACTGTTTTCGGCAAATCTTGATACGACATATTTAATGTGCACTATCCTTGTTTATGGAGGAGGCACGATATATGCGTTAGAATGGGCATGTGCTCACTAACTTGTTTGCTGGCGTTTGTGTGAGATTACCTGCTCTCGGCAAACATGGAAACTCTATTTTGAGGCTTATATTACTGGCGTTTCCTGAGCGAATGTGGTGATTATGTCAAGGAAATGTCTTTGTTGTCGATGAGTTGTGTATTAAAGGCATCGACGCGACTGCTATCTTTAAAAAGTTGTCTTGAGAAGAAACGTATTTTGTATGGTTCTTCTAACTCCTATGTTGCTCATTGTTTGTCTCGTTTCCTGAGCGTTTGATTTGAGTTGCTCTGTGTCTACTGCACTGGTTTATGCATGTATCATGTCTTACTTTGACTGCTGCTTCTTTTAAATAATCAGTCTTCTTTTGCTGACTGTGAAGTGTTATGAGCAATTAATGGAGAAGAATGAGAGAGGAGACTATCATAAATGTCATTATCTCTTTTACGAATTTTTGTATCGCTTGAGCTTAAATTGAAGCACTGTTACTTATTGTACTTTATCTACTCCGAAAATAACATATAAAAAATTTAAATGCTGTAAATTCTCAGTAGTAGTATATGAATACACGCGCCCAACTTATATTATATAATTGCCCATATATTTTAAACTTTTGCTAGCGTATAGCAATTTTCGCATACTCTCCTCTCTTCTTCTCTCCTCTATCTCTCACTACATCACCACTTTCTCTTTTCTCATCTTTGCTCTGCTCTATTCTCTCCTCCCTCTGCTTCTTGTAACTCCTGTGTTTCGATCTCTTGATGCATCTGCTGCCTTTCTACTCATTCTCTACCGTTTATATCTCATGACATAAAAGGAGTATGATTCTATGAAAGGGATCAGCTATTGAGGTCTGTCTACATTTCAAAGTTAAGAGAGTTAAAAATAGTAATAAAGATCAGAAATACGAAATTAGGCATATAATCTACAAATAATACAAGCTCTAAATCACTAAATAATAGAGTAAATTGTTTAATACCTAAGTTAGTTAGATAATTTGAATAGTGCAAAGGTATATAGATAAATCACTAAATAAAATTAAATTGATCTACATAATAAGATGACCTTCAAGGAACATTATGGGTAAATATGAATAATTATAAACTATATGATTGTGTAATCAATTGATAATAATCGCTAATTAATAAATAAATCAATAATATTGTATTGTATAAGAGGATGACGGCAGAACGATGTAGAGAATAAATATGACAATCCTAGAAAATCAAATGTTCATATTTTTCGTATGTGTATAGGCTGTTGGTCGCTTATGTTGTTAGATGCCTGTAATGAAGGTTCCATGCGGTTAAAATGAGTTTGACTTGTTTAGATTCTCGTCGCTCTGAGTCGAATCTACACACTTGTGTTCTTGCAAAAAATAAATTCGGTCTTTTAATTCGATATACTGAGTTGGTGCGATATATATAAGATTGCTTTGCTGATAATGCATTATAGTCGTCAACTGAAGATTATTGGATTTATGTTAAACTCTCGATTGGTTTGCTAACGCGCATTGGTTGCTCTTTCTATGCTGTTATCGCCTTGTTGCTCTGATTTGCTTGTTCTGTGTTACAGTGCTTGTGAACTGCTTTGCATGTTTATGTATGAGTTATTGTGCTGTATCGAAGCAGACGGAACGTCCTCTTCGTTGTATTAATTTCTTTTTTGCGAAATATTCTGCTACGAATAGACTACTAGAGTCAATTTTCGGTACTTACCTTTTCTGTCTCTCACGACGAATGTAATACTTAAAATTATAAGACAGATTAGAGATACAGAGAAAGGACAAGACTATGTATAAATACGTGTTGCAAGAACTTATCCCAAAGGAGGAGTATAATACAGAAGAACACATAATATATAATGATTAACGATCAGTGGACGCGATCTTGAATATCTACTCTAGTAGTAATAGTAACTTATTACTAATGAGATATATAGTGTCCTTTGATGAAATGAGTACAATGTCTATACATATTTAGTAAGTTGAAAGCAATGTAATATACTTTATCTTCAGATTATAATTAGAATATTTTTATGGTGAAAGTGTTACTGCAATCCTCATAATAGAGAATATAAAATCTCTCTTCATAATAATAATCTCTTGAGAGAATTAAGTTTCATAAGTTATTTATAGTCTAGTCGATATTTTATATTTACAAAGAAACTTTTATTTTATTTCAATTATATTATTACTGTTACATGTTAAAAATTTTGATTATTTTTATAATGATTTAATAATGTATTGTTATAATATATGTTGTTAAAATACTATTGTTTAATTAGTATTCGCTATAATTATATCCTTGGTGATTAGTGAATCATAATCAGAAAGGGCAGATATTATGATCTATCTTAACTAAAAAGAGTGTTTTTTTTGTTATCTTCATTACCCAAATAGAACATTTTTATTACTTTTAATTGTATAAAAAATATATTATTTAGTATAACATATAGTATAACCCTCGTCCACAGGGAGAAATGAGTATTCATCTATCGCATACTAATTAATGCTATAGCATTGTTTGTGTCTGCGTTTACTAATTGTCTAGTGCCGTTTGGATTTGAAGTTCATGATTGTCCTTATATCCCCTCTTCTTGTATCACTCGCAGGTATGTAACTAGAGGTGTTCATTGTCTTTTATATAAGCGTTAACCAGATATTGTTGATTTATGTGTAATGTGCTGTTAATATCTAGCGTATGATATTGTGTTTTTAATTTGATAGATTATAGATTGTTGTAGTAATCAGATTTATCGTTTGTTTCCTCAGTTATTGTAAGCTTCTCTTCATTGTGGGTATGGTTTTGCTTGTAGATACGAGAGTGTACAAGTAGTAGTTTATGTCATTAATACTCGATTGAGTGCTTTTTTTATTCGTATATATCTGTATGTTAGATTATGATTGCTGGGTTGTACTTTTGTAACTTTAGTAGTGGATGTAATCTTGTCAATGGCTGTCGATGGGCTTAGTTATTTTTTAGTAATATACTTGTTTGTCTCATCGTTGTTTTCTCTCTTCGCTGTTCATGTTCCTGATCAAGTAAGTTCCAGTTCATCTTGTTCGATCATCAACTCTTACAGATCCAGCTTTATTAGAGTTTTCGTCGGCTCCTTTTTGTTTGTCTGTTGTTTTTGTTTAGTTATGGGTGTTTGATATATCTCAATCTTTGTTTTCTGCGCTCTAACTCGTGACGCTACAGTCTTATTATTTTCTCAATTATGAATTAAGTGCGTGTTTGTTATTACAATGATAAATGAAAACTTTGAGCATTTTCTTCCTACTGGAAGTGTATCTTTAATTCCCAGTATATATAGTGTGAGTGTCGCTTAGTTCTATAGTCATGTGTGTGCAACGACAACTTTTTTTCTTGTACTGTAGAGTGTGTGATTGATGTTTGATTGCTGATTGCGCGCTGTAGTGTTTGTGTGGAATATAATCATACTGCAGACTTTTTTGGATTATTTGACTGTGTGTGTGTGTATATGGATAAGTGTGTATGCTATGATTGATTCTGATTGTCAATTGAATTGTTGTCGTCATTAGTGTGATGTGTGTTGTGGTGTATGTGTGTTGGCAGTTGAGTAAGTGTGGTGTTGTGTGTGTTGTGGGAGACCCAGCGTTTTGAGGACTGATTGAACTTATAGCATAAACTTATTCGTCGTATATTGTTATGTCTTAACTCGCATATTTGATCTATATCTCTAGTTCGCATATTTGCATCACAATAATGATTTGATCGACATTGTTTCATGAAATCTAAATACATATTATCATAAGATATTTGTTTTTTTTATCTTAGGTGTTGGAAATATACGTATATCATTTCTTGCTCTCGTAATGTAATTGTGTCTGGTAACTTATAACAGGAATGGAGTCTTCAAATATTTCATATTATGGAGATCACTTGTGAATAGTTGCATTTCTGTTAGGATCTTTTTAGTACAACTATTTTTTACGTCAGATGAATCTAGTTTTTGATTATAAGCTGTTGTGCCTCTGCCTGCGATTTCGATGACTTGTATGATTGTTATTTGTATTATTATTATAGTCCTTCTCTCACATATCATCTGTTTTATGCTAGATGGATTTATTAAAAGATCGAGAGAAGCAATTGAATAGAAATACCTTTGAGTGTACCACCTAATAGGAAATATGAGAATACGACGAAAGAGAATGAAAGATCCACGAAGAAGATCCTCTTCGATACCTATATGTAGAATTAAAAAAAAACATAATATACAATAATAATAATAATACATAATACTAATCATAAAATAATAATAATAATATAACTAATAATAATAATCAATTATATTGTTTCTTAGGGATAATAAGAGGTTATTCGTAATCATAGAAATTATATAATCTATTTTTTTCTTATACTTTTTGTATGTCTGATATTTATGTATTTGATGTAATATATCACGCTGTTAATAATCAGTATAGTGTATTATATTATACTAATACAATCTTTTATTATTTTAGAATATATATGGAATAGTAATAGCTATCTAAACATTTAATATTGTAAAAAATTTGGAATGACAGATACTATATAATTCTAATTAACTGAATAATACCATATAATAATGTATTCAACTATAGCATTCCTCACTCTATCTACGTCGTATATATCGACAACTCATATATTATAGGTCTCAATCTAAGTATAAAGTTGACGTGATCTCTTATTAATACCTAAAAGAGCGGTAAATAAAAGAATAATAACACAAGACGGGCATAGAGACTACTTATAATACGATATAATATATTTTATATATATATATAGTAATAATAGTTAATAGTATTAGTATAAATATTAATATTAGATAAGAGTTATAATAGATGTCAAGAAAATATCTCTCTGATACCCTGGCTAACTTATCCGCAGAAAATTCGGAGAAAAAGTTGAAATGACACTTATTCTCGATTTAAGCACCCTATAAACCGCCAAAACTTCATTATCACATAATTCCACACTCAATCTTCTCTAAAGTATAGATGTGTTATGAATGAGAAAATCGTTTTATATAGTACTTTTGACACTTTTAACACATTTGAACTCAAAATTTCATTCAATATGAACATGCATTCTCAGGATTCACGGCATGCCGCGTTAGTACGGGTCAATAAGTCCAGTAATGGATTCCACTCTCGTATCACCACAATCGATTGAATCTAGGCCGGAGGACAGAGACGGATTCGATTCCATCCAGCGCTCAATTTTATGTATAAACTACAATCGAAGGGGAAATGGATCGCTTGGAGACTAAGGATGCGGGAGTAAAGGTAAGTAAGTACGTAACAGAAACGCTCCATCCGAGGACTCCTACAATAGACATTATGCGAACACAAAGACGAAATATAACGTTGCTTATACCATTGAATGGTGGTCGAGCTTGGGGTGCGGCGCGTAGAGCGATAATTGAGAACACGAGGTCATGCGAACCGGCGGCCAAGCTCGCAAAGGTGGGAGAAACACGATGGCTGGCGTGCTCGTAAAACAAGTGTGTGTGCGCTGATGGCCGCTTGGCATTCTGTACGCAAGTAGTAACAACCCAAAATGTGTTGAATTTCTGTTCGTGATCTTGTGGAGCATTTGGGTGTCGTATGTTGTGTTGTGCGGATTTAAGCTTCCATCGCATAACCTATAAACACTGTCACACCTTACCCGATATTTGGTAGGCTGTGCTTTGTTGCATGTTGTCGTTTTAGGACCGCAGCTAACTGAGAGCAGTGAATCTTATAGAACTCAGGAATCAGTTGTGTGTTGTATATGGCAACATATCACGGGGGTAGGGCAATGACACACAACAGAGCGAGCGTAAGCGTGTTCCTCGCGCGGAGCTCTTTAGGAAGATCGTCTTGTTAGCAGTGTCGAGAGAAAAAATATTAAGTCAAGTCTAATCCTAGTTTGAGTATACTGATAGATAACCCAGGAATATCGTTAACGGTGGTAGCTGTGCGTGAATGTTTAAATCAGCAACCTTAGATATAATGTTAATGGAATGACTGCCCTGATCTATTCAGAAATGACACTCGACATGTTGCGCACCTACGGTGCGCCCAATACGAAGATATTAAGGATGAGAATTATTGTGGTGTATAGGAAAGGGGGAGGGGCAAGCTAAATAAGAATAAATAATATATACTAGCCATAACTGATTACAACATTAAAAAATGATAAATCATAATAGTCGTTCTCCAGCGCTCAGCGTGCTGCCTCGTTTGCACATTCACTGCAAGTTTACAGTGAAAATCGACCTCCCCTTGACAGGTTGAATGCAATAATTTTGCCTTTCTTGGCACATTTAGCAATTTGGCCACTCCAGCGGTTCAATCGTGACATAGCTCTATTGCTACACCCATAATCATAGAACTGAGACTCACACTACCCTGATACGTCCTTTCCTACTCTCCATTTCTATTTTGACTGCCCTTCATGGTTCGATTCCTTTTGGATAGCGCTTGAATAACTAAACTATTTGACGAATGCCGGGAGAATTGTATTTGAACTCGATTTTTTTCGCTATTCATTGATAGCGAGTAAACCGACTCACTCTCTACAGTACATTTTCCGTTGCGAATATATCCTCACATCACTTTGATCTATCTCGTCTAGTTTCTTCAATCGTTCATTTCAGCTCTTGTTGATGAGCAACCTCCTGACAATGGTTTATTATTGTGGTTTCCTCAGGGCTCGGTTTACTCACTTGAGACCTACTTTTCAATTCAGATCTTCTATAGGGCTGCTCAGCTTCTAACATCTGCGTTCGCTCTATACATGAACTTGAAATCCTCGTCCATTAATCTTCAATCATGTTAATTTGCTCCCTCGTTGTATCTAGAGTGCTCTCGTCTTATCGCTTCTAGATTTTTCTCAGATTCTTCATTTGCGTAATTCTCAGTATGGTTAATATCCGCGTAATCTAGTGATTGAAGAATAGACTCTTTGAATAAACGCAATTCTCATTATCTCCTCTCTAAAACATACCTCCAAACTTTCTATTCTTGACGAGCTCTAATGTTACCGTTAAACAAACATAAAAATTCTGGACTAACATTAATACATGTCTGCTTAGCGAGCACCTGTCCTCTTTAGATTCACATCGGTGCTAAATATGCATCAAGAAAAGCTGGAAGTTCTTTCATATATGCGAGCGGGTGAATTTTTTTTCCCTCGCTCACTATTACTATCCCTACGTCTTATAGAAATGTTAACTATTCGCTCCCTGTATGAAATATCACTTTAACCGCACATGTAGGTGTATATCCGGTTCCACCCATTTTTTGAGATGAGACGTAATGAATACGTATAGTTGCAAGATGGCCCTTATAAATCTTCCAATAACAGTACCATGTACTCCATAACTGTGACTCCCTTCGATCTGCTGCGTCGTTGACGGTCGCATTGCCGCTGATTTCTTTTCTATAGGTATACATGTAATTTGACCCGTCTCAGAACTAATTGAATGCATGATGCTCATTTCTATATCTATAAATTATATTCAATAATTACAATAATATGTACCTTAATATACAATAATTTTCTATTGTTCAAATTCAACTGTTTTACATAGAACAAAAATAAGTTTTACACAATACTCAGAATTTCACCGATAAATAATCATTTTCTTATGTGTCCAAAACTACCTCAGTCATCACAAGACCTTTTCTATAAGATGAGAATATATTTTCTATTATTCAACTCTCTCCCTAGTAAAAAATGAGGAACACGCTTTATTAATCTAAACGTCTAACAACATCAAGAGGTGTCCTCGGTTTTATGAAATGTACATTTGTGAAAAAATTAAGCGTATCACTTCGTTGTTCTATTTTAATTTTGAGATAATTTTATTCTTCCAATCCACATACTGTTTGTGAGACTCTTTCTTGCCATCTTATTTCCCGCAAATGTCCAAATCTCTCTACATAAATTATAAGTCCCTCTAGATCATGAGTCTTCCTATCCTTAGGGAATTTGAACTGTAATAGCCTCTAACGGAATCTTCCATGAACTTTATCTATTAATTCTAAATTTTCTTAATTTAAGTATTCTCCTTTATAATTTTAAATTTACATAATCTATGATTAAGTTTGTAGTGATGCATCCTCTCACCATTTAGAAAAAAAGCAATTGCCCGTGCAGTCTGGTATCATGTAAAATAAGAACACTAATATAAATATATAAATAAATAATATATATTATTTATATAATTATATTTATAAATATACAGATATAAAAGTCTACCTTATACTATATATATCTCTACTAAATCCCTACAATTATCGATTATATATTACATAATAATCTTTAATACGTTATATTAATACTATTTATGTAATAATTTTATTAAGGTATAATTTTTATATAGTTTATATAATGATATATAATACTTAGGCATATATAGTATGCATATATATAAATAACATAATACCTTCAATAATAGGTTTATTTATTGAGTATATATATATATATATATATGGTTATGAATATTTTTACTACAACTAGTACTATATATAATATATTTATAATATGATGAGCTGAAGACATATATACGATCATCCGCATAATATCTATAATCCAATAATTATATATATAAATATCTATCGATAATATCATTACATTATTATATTAATAATGTTACTAATTCAATAGTAATAGCACACAGCAAGGTCAAAATTTTTAGCCATCTTGTACCACCCTTCTATTATATTCTATTCATAACTCACCCTGAAACTATTAATTACCAATCATGCTATTAATCATGACGCTCTATATATATATAATCTATCAGTACCACTAGTATAATATACAGTTAGTAATATATCTAGGTTATGACATTAGTGAGTATATTTACTTAAACTTTTGACATATATGCTTCCATCTCCGATTTATATAATTACTATTCACCTTATGATACCCCCTACTACTCAATTAATATATAAATCTGTAATAGTAAATAGTAGACTAATATTCTAGATATTTACCACTTTGTTGTTGCTAAGATAGGTAAAGACAAGTAATATTATATTGTATACATAATAATATAGACTTTATGAAACCAACGGGTTAATAAATAGCGTTATACTTGTGAGGTTAAAACTAGTGACTGGAATCTATCTGATTTATTAATATTTTAACAGAAAAAAAGACTATCTCGCTGATATCAATAGATCGTAATTTTTTCTATTACTATTAACAACACCAAGTTTAATATAATCAGAAATGAACAAAACCTCCCAATTCCTATAGCCTTTTAAAAATGAGTTTATAGCGGCAAATAAATTTATAGTTAAATATTATTATATGTTTATAGTTCTCTCAGTAAAAAAAAAAAAATATATCAGATTCCACAGTAACAGTCTTTTTTTTTTTTTGTAAATTAACGAATACCGATAGGCAGAGATCATACTTTGCCCCCATGACCTTATGACGTAACCATCCTGTACGAATTACTTAACCGCAGATTTGTAGCTACTGAGTTCATAACTAACAACAGAGAGGGTCATTGCCAAAACATTTACAAGTAACTTCCTTGTTTCGTACTTTGTGCTGGATTTTGATAAGTGATTACTGTTACGATTCTTCATATAACATTAATGAATTTTAAGCTAATCTTAGTGTTGCTATAATAAACTCTAATATTGTAAATTTTATGAAATTTCAGTCTTTCAAACTATATAAATTTATGTAATTGTAAATGTTTAATGAAATACCTTTAGTTTCCCAAATTAAATCGATCTATATAATCCACAATATTTCTTTATATAATTAATATTCTTAATATACATTAAAATCATATATTACATATATTGTTATGAACATTATTCTGAGTATATATATATATAATATATAGTATATATTTACATTATTCAATATCTCTCGCGTTGAGCGCAGGTAATTGCTGACGGCACCGCTCACCGCAGCGATCGCACCGTCATTGCATGCGACGCTTCAGCCAGCGACTCTGCCGCGCATGTACGGCACCCTGCTGTGCAATTCTACCACTTCTACATTTGTGTATTCATTAAAGTGATATAAATGCTTTAGTTTATCTTAAATTCAATTAAATATCTATGCGACAAATAATCTTAAGCTTCCATATAATTTGACTTTTAAAATAATAAAAAAAATACTTTTAGCAGCCAAGTATACATATAGATTTTAAAATATTACTCGAATACTTATATCAGGACTTATTAATTTCAAATAATTGATGCTTCAATTTACATATATATATAGTAACTATCATTATTATAATTTATTTATATTAATTATATATGTTATATTTACATTTAATATATATAATTTATTATTTATATATTATATTAATTTATTATATAATTACTTATTATATTAAAATATATATATAGTTTTTTGACATATATTTTCATAATTAGATATAAAAATTAAAAATAGTGTCTCCATTGACATTTAAATAGTTTATAATATTTATAATTTTATTTATATATTATAAGTCTAAATCTATCATTTATATGTTAATAGCTAAAAATAGTATAATTGAGTTTAATTTACCCTTAACTTTTAAAGTCTTCACGTGACGTAGAGAAAAGACGCTCCTTTGAACTACTTTATTTTGTTTGGAGCTTCGAAATACGCATTAAAAGATTAGAATTTCGAATTTATGCTTAACATACGAAATATATTTACATAATTCTTAATGATAATAATTAATTGTTTAATTATGAAGAAAGAAACAATTAATTTTCATTTGACATATGAAATTAATGTAATGCAAAAAGATATAAACTTTATCTGAAAACACTATATAAGAATATTTTTATCTATTTTAAATTGCTAAGAATATATTTGATAAAACACAATATTAAAATAATATAATGCAAATTGTATGATTCTCATGAAAACCAAAACTGACTGCTCTGGAGGGAAAGCCTCTTGGTTGTTCGCAGTAAACTAGGAGTCACTGTGACAATCATGATAACACAATGATGGGTGCTAGAACACAACAACATAGTTTATTTGTTATAAATATAAGCCTCAGCCCCTTTCGAATAATTGGCACTATGAATTTATATTGATCAAACGAACAATAACTTTTCATTGAAGTATAGCTTTACTAACCCTGAAAGTGTCCAACTTTTTCTATAACCAGTAGATGCCATCACAGTGCTCATACTCTTTCATCAGTGCACAATTATGATATTAAGATGAAATGTGAGCAGCATTCATAGTTAGTAAGCGGTTATAAGGAACAGAAGTGTTATGAGAACTCAATGATCCTGATATTGTCCATTGTCATCAATTGACATTAGCGTTATCAATGGAACGGAACATGGGGGACGAGACGCATAGTGTTTATCCAATTCCTATTAATGGGAAAGGGGCCTCGTCGCAGGAAGATATGTAAGACTCCCTGGTCTAAATACCTCTTCCATATTCACTAGACTCTCTTCTCACGACCTCCCCTCTACATTACGTTCAACTAGTTGACAAGCCTCCTTAACACTAGTAATCGATATCCACAATGTATATTACTTTTCAGGTATTACAAATAAACGAGATAAATACAAAACACGACTCCTGAGCGCACGTTATACTATTTAGTCTAGATCATTTAGTGCTCCTATACAGACCCGAAGTATCGAGTGATGTAAGACACAAATTCCTAGTAAGCAACGTAAGACAATATTGCTACAATCACCACATAACTAGCGTCCATCCCACTCTCAATTGATTGCTATAATCCGTAGTATTAAGTGCTCTTTTTTTTTGTTTTTTTTTTTTTTATTTTTATGCTTTTTTTTTTTACAAAAGATTGTTCAAAAAGGCAAGAAAAAACGCAAAAGGAAAAGACCAAAATATTAGGGACTGTTGATTACTGAAAATTCTATTAATGTACATTGAATTGTTAAACATAGAAGGGATTGACATATAAGTGTGATACTGACTGGTAAGTTTAAAAAACGTATCCTGATTCAAAACATATATGGTTAAAAATAGAAAATATGTAGAACTTGCACCAGATACAATTCAGAGTGATCTGTACTTATTTGAGACCTGTATCACATTTTAGTGAGCATACAGTGAAGAACGGCGGCAGAATATTAATACCTATAGTTGAAATAGAATCTATGTTACTCGCCAGGAGTCGTAGTGTGATATTTCATTACAATGTATTGATATTTCTCTGATAGTTTTTTATGTCCAAGACAGTATTAGTGGTTAGTGTAATTATATTAAATTCGCAACGAGATATAAGTCAATAAGATTATTTTAACCTTGATAACACTAGTACAAACTAACATTTGATATCTCCTACATTCAAACTATTTGAAGACATCTTCACATGAAACTCATGTTCAGACATAAATAAACTATGTTCCATTAGTAACGTAGTTTAGTTTTTATTTCAAGAATCATATGGTATATTTTGGCGGAAAATATCCGAAACAACATGCCGCAAAGGAAGATGTTTGGGCGTAGGAATTGAATTCAGCAATATATGCTTTGTAAGAGATTCTTTATTAACAAACGGGAGTATCATCGTGAAATACATAGGGTAACGAGAGTCTATACTGATTATTGCCATTAGAAGGGTACGATACTTCACACAGAATTCTTTACGGAAACGGAGATATATCTTTTTTGTCGTGGACTTGAAGGCTCTTCTTGATAAAAGTTTGAAAACTTAATCGAATTATAAGGTAATGGAGCTTCTGCGTGCCCACAAACTAAGCAGCGATCTAGAATTGTTCGTTAGATTTCAAAGCCTTTTGAAATTAAACGTATTCAAGCACTAGAAGACACTAGTGAGCAGAAATAACATAAGTTCTTTCACCTTAGAAACGAGCAAGAATAAATGGCAGCTTTTTTCCAATGAGGTTTCAGTTTTCTCATGAACTCGCTCCCCACCCGACTGTGCAAGAGAAGTAAAATTGCGATTAGACCTTCTTTTACTGGTATGTTTTGATATCCCTATTTGCAGCATATCCGCGAAGATTCATTACCCCTTATCCTCGGCACTTGGTATAGTACGTTCCGTGTCTCAGAGTAGTATACTGGTGGTATTCCTTTTTCCTTGGATATGGATATGACTCTCAATCCAATGTGCAATGCCCAAAAAGCCCCCGCGAACGATAGAAATTTTACGCGACCAACCGTCTTACCTAAACCACTGTTTTGATTGTCAAGGACGGAAAGTTATGAAGAAGGTACTTGTAATTATATCAAACCCCAGAAACACAAAGATAACTTATGTTCCAATCTTGATCCTCTAAGGAGAAATTCTGTAAAACTATTGTGAAATGGTATGGTATATTATAGGTAGCATAACTGACGTCCAATTATATTAATCGCTGGTTAGGAGGTTACTATGTAATATATGGATTCATTTTGATTCTATATAGAGCCGTTTGTAAAAGTTGCTTGCTGTATTACAGGATGTGAAAAATCATTTTTGGTAAATTACGAATATAGACGTTGACGTGTCCTATTACCTTTGTGTTTTCTTAGAGAACTAGATGAGACATCCGATCGGGCAATAAGACTCTACACTATTAGAATTTTGGGATTTTGCAAGTATCGGAAAATATACAATCCTTAAAACAGGAAGTAGATTTTGTACGCCAATGTGATTTGGGGAACTGGGAGGATCTCTTTGACTCCCCTGCGCCATATATTGTATGTTAACATCATTGTTGTTCTCTCTAAGAGTATGGAAGAGTTGATTCATGGATGCTCTTGACATCATTATCCGGAAATATAATTGAGTTTACTGAAGATTTGATATATCGATTTCGGGTTATACATCTAAATCCACTCTTGTACCTGCGACTTGTCTGTAAGTGGCTGATTGTGGGATTGTTCGTGGATCAAACTGAGGGTTGTACTCTGATGAGACTGTGACATGGGGATAGTGCTTCAGGTGATGTATTATTATTGACTTCTCATTTCGCATACTCGTTTAACTGTAGGGACAGCAACCTCTTCCTCGGTTATCTCGGCATAATGCCGTCCTCCAATAAGCGATATCAAAGGAAGGGATAAAATGACTGAAAGGATTGTAAAGAGTTTCGCAAGGAAAAATAACTTTCCACCTGGCCTTTTCTGGGCTTTTAGGCAAGCTTCTTTCAGTTATTCAGATTTTTTTCTATGACTTCAAGGGCACAAGAACGTTTCCGTTTAATGGTGTTCTAATGACGAGGCGTACCTAATCTACCTGTCTAGTCCATGGCTCTGTATTAAAACAGGAACATTTCCTGTATCATTAATGATAAAACCACATACAGACTATATGCATATACATGGGGTTAGGTAGAATTTCTCTTTACCTCCAACAGCAGCAAATATCGGTTATTTTACGCTTTAGGCAGTTTCGTTTCAGATTTATTTGTCCTTTTGTAGGAGGCTTAGACGTTATAAGCTAATTATCACCAAAGTCGCGCTTGGAATTGCATTACTCGATTGTTGTATCTCCTTTTAAAACTGTATAACAAAAATTTCCATTTGGGCATAATAGGATCCTAGATATGATCGGGGTCCAACCCGAACTGCATTTGACGTGTTTTTATAATGGAAGTTCACCCGTTAAATATAAGACCGTGCAGGGAATTATAATGATAAACTTCATTTATATACCTTTTAAAGAAGTCTTGTTGAGCTTGTTAATGGAACATTTATCTCGGCTCATATCCGAATTCTCTGGTTCAAACAGTTGGTTAGCAGATAACTTGATGTCTTAAACAAGACATCTCTTTCATATACCTCCATGATTCCTGACCCCTGCCAATTGAGATAACTGGATGTTTAACAAAAAATTACTTATGATGAAATATTTTAAATGCATGTCTTAATTGGGTGTTCTACAAGAATCGTTGTTGTTGCGATTTGTCGATAGTATGTCAACGTGTTCTTCTATATGTCTGCCTTATATTGAAATTGATTAGAACTAGGTAATGATTCCTTAATGTTATAATGGTAACTTTGTTTAAGAGTTTATTTATTACATTTTCAAAATTGAAATTTCTTATTTTATTAAACTTAATTAATAATCATTGTGGTTATATCTTCATGAAAAGTTGCCTTATGAAGGGACTGCTCACATAACAATATTTTTTGATTTTTTTTCTATATAAATATCTATCGGATTTTCAAACTAATTTATACGTAATGACAAATGAGTCGTTTGAATCAGCTTATACTGGATGGCGTAAGAATGAATTAAAAATGTATGTAAGAGAGGTCTCTAGCTGTTGTCACTTGGATGTGTGTGTATGAGATTTCTCAATTGCTTCTCTCGTTATACCTCGATGTGTCTCAGAACATACTATTTGAATCTCCTTAAAACAGAGATTGGGTATTGTTCCCGAATCAATCACTACCATTACGAAAGTGGTTAAACATTATATATGCAAATAAATAACAGGCTATTGTGTGTATGATAAAGCTTGTAGAACTACGGAATTGTAGTTAAATTTGTATCCAAATAATACAGTCGAAGAGTTATCATACTGTGTATGACTTTCATCATCTTGTTGACGAAAAGACAGTGCAAGTGCATGTGGCGCACAACTCCACACACGGTTTTCGTTATTATCCGTATCCTGTGTGTCTGATAAAAGGAAAGTATAATAATATATATATTGTAATTATTACTCAATTATTAATGATTTGTTGTTATGGTATGTACCCCTAATTTATATTCTCATTCCTATATTATATATTATTACGTGTGACGATGGTTAGAGAACCAGTAAATGCATATTACTTCTCGATCTTCATACTAGATAACTAGTAGAGACGTGATGAGTTAGAGCTAATATAACATATGTTGGGTGATGATTAGAATTAGTGAGAAGTGATTAGGGCAATTCTTTCCATCAATTATATTTATTTACTCCTCTAGATATGCTCGTGTTATTTTATTTGACTAAGTCTATGTCAAAGTACAGCTACTAGTCATAACCATATTTGCGATTAGGTCTATGTTTTTATGTATTTTATACCCGATAACTATTATACGGAAGTGCATATTAATTAGTAATTATACCTTAATAATTAATATACAGTAGGCTATATATTATTATATAACTAAAATATCATTCATTTATATATGTTTTTAATATAGCTAATTTTTTATACCCCGACTATTTCGATATACATTCAGAAAAATAGTTGAGCAAATACGTTAATACTATATATTACCTAAAATATAGTTACTGTTAAATGTAATATATATCAATTAATTATTATTGACAGTATATATATATTAGTTATTACGTAATATATGCTATCATAATAAATAGATATTCTATATATATATATAGTATATCTATATAGTATTTATATATATAACCTATTATTGCTGCACGACACGACAGTACAATAATCAGTCTAAATAATCAGATTTAAAGAGTTAAACGCTCTTTGACTTCAAAACACTGAGACAGAAAGAAACATTAATTTCCAAATGCATGGTAAGCAGTATAAGGTTTTATATTATAACTATTAAAAGAGATTATCACTTTATGAAAGCAAGCTCTTCCAAAAGATGTGTTGAATGGAGACCTTAACTACTGTAGAAGAATCATCTTTTTGATGTCTTAGTGTTCACTGTTGAGATCGATTTTTCCCCTAAAGGGCGCTCAGTTGTTAAGTCTATCCGGTTTGTTTTTCATCTGTTTTGGACATTGTATAATATGTTTCAAATTCTTGTAATTGCATGTTCGTTGTGATCTACTCATTATCTTCATAGATCCTGTAATTTTTAGTTGGAGCATATTAACATTTTAATTAGGTTCATTATCAATCCTCCCGATATTGGATTGTTCGTGAACTATCATGAGATTTCTGATAAGTAACAAGACGTATATGTTTGTGTAAGCAGCAATGTAGTTGAAACTAGTATTATATCTATTATGACTAAGTGTCTCTAACATCGAAAACATTAATGAAAAAACCTCTCTGGCTTGTCTCAATGTACTACTGAGTGTAATTGTCAGAATGACAACTTACCTAGATTATGACTATCAATGTTTTTATATATGACGTTTAAATTGACCTGGATGCCTATTTTTATTGTCTTCTGTTTCTTTATTTTGCATTCATATGTTTGCTATGTGTTGGGGATGAGAAAAGGAGTTATTTTTATACCTTCCTCTATCTATGTGTGTTTGTGTATATTTAGGTCTTCCGTCTCTTTGAGATGATTTGTAGTTTTGTGGTTCAATAAGATGAGTTTTTTATCGAATTCATTAAATTGTACTTTGCACAAGGTAGCCCGTATAAATAGCACCATTACCCAGGAGATTCAATAGTATGTTATTCTGATTTAATATATCTTAGATGA
>JABUQX010119024.1:0-2500 GCA_015478945.1 Trachelipus rathkii | reverse complement strand
TAAATATATATATATATAATATATACATAAAATATAAATAAATTAAATATAATTTTTATATATATATATGCAATATATATATATATATATATATATATATATATATATATATATATATATTAATATATATAATATAATATAATTATAAGATATATATATATATATAAAATATAATATTAGAGATATACTATATATATATATATATATATATATAGAAGATATATATATATATATATATATGATATATATATTATATATATATATATTAATATATATATACAGATTATTTAGTATATATATATATATATATATATATATATATATATATATATTATAATATATATATATTATATATATATATATAAGAAAAAATTTCAAATTAGATTTATAACTAATACGTAATTTAAACATTTATTATTTATAGTTGGATTGCGTAATAAAATAGCAATAATAATAGATAATAATTAATAATAATAATAATAATGATAATAATCATAATAATAAAATAATAATAATAATTAATAATGAATAATAATAATAAAATAATATAAAAAATAATAATAAAAAAAAATAATAATAATAATAATAAAAATAATAATAATAATAATAATAATAATAATAATAAATAATAATAATAATAATAATAATGATAATAATATAATTAATAATAAAATAATAATAATAACTAATAATAAATATTCGGTAATAATAATAATAAATAATAATATAATAATAATAATAATAATACATAATAATGATAATAATAATAATAATAAAATTAATAATAATATGAAAAAATAATAATAATAATAATAATAAAATAATAATTAATATAATAATAATAATAATAGATAAAAAATAATAATAATAATAATTAATAATAATAATAATAAGAATAATATAATAATTAATATAATAATAATAATAATAAATAATAATAATAATAATAATAAATAAAAGTAATAATATAATAATAATATAATAATAATAATAATATAATAATAATAATAATAGATAATAATAATAATAATAATAATAATTATAAAATTAAAAAAAAAATAATAATAATAATAATCATAATAATAATAATTAATAAATAATAATAATAATGGAATAATGTAATAATATAATAATAATAATAATAATATAATAATAGATAATAATAATAAGAATTAATAATAATAATAAATATAAATTAATATAATATAATATACATTTAGACTTTATCAGAACAAGGATTTTATAATTTTACAAACTTACACTTTTGAATCTACTGAATAAGATCAAATAAAAAAGATATTTAAACAATATTCTGGATATTGTTTTTTCCATAAAATAATACTTAAGACGTCTCTTGAAGGTAGACTTGCAATGTGAAGTTGCTTATGTCAAGAGTATACCTTATACAAACTTAACAAAGAGATTTGATATAAAATAAGATTTGTTCACCATCACTCTGGAGAAAGGAAGCCTTAAGCAGTGTTGTCTTGTAAAATATTCATGTGCCATTCAAGAAAAGGTTTGTAAATTACATAATAACGTTCTGTTCCATTTTGGACATCAAACATAATTCCCAAGTTCTTACCATATTTAGCTGTTTTATATACAAAATTGCGCATCCCCCCCATTACCACCAATTGAGTATCCCAAATTCCTGACCAGGTTAATTAAATGCAAATTGAAAGAATTCTGAGACAATAGTGTTTTGAGTCCCCCCCCCCCCCAAAGCAAGTATATTCAATTAATTATGAAGGAATATGCAAGAGAAAAATACATCATCGAAGGTGTTTAAGATAGAAACTCCACCGTAGAGAGAGTAAATCACACCTGCCAGCTTCCCGCCAATTTAGAGGCAACAAATTCTATATTGGCCTGTTATAAGACTCAAGATTGTCCTCAATATTAAAACAAATAGTTAAAATTCTGACTTTCTATGGCAATTTACGGCCATTTTAAGATCAAAGGTAAGTGGGAAGGGGGTCTAGGTTTTTAAAAAGCAATGCATTTGATTTTAATGGGTTAATTGCTCCAGGTCTCAAATGGATCTCAATCGTCCTTCCGCCATTGCTAAGGACAGCTGCAAGTTCAGCGTCAGTAGAGGCAAATAATCAAATCATCTGCATACAAAAGCAAAAGTAGATGTCCGTACCTCCTTTACAATACATTGAGAAAATTATAGAAAACAGAATCACCCAGATTTCTCTCTGTTGGAACAGGCGCGGAGCCGGACAGTCAGGTAGAGAGCGTGAGGGATGGCCAGACGAAAAGTCCAGGTAGTCGTCCTGTTAATTAAGGAAGTAGACATGGTAGTAAGCTTGTTAGGGGATGGATAGACCTCGGTTATACCATACGAAGTGTCCAATGTTTTTTAAGGAGGAACGTTCATGAGGAACCAGTGTCAAATGTTTGGCTTAGTCAAAAAACACTGAAAAAAAGTAAAAGTTTTTTCCACAAGTTTTAGATGTAGACTGAAATATAGATTTTATGCAATCTCTCTCTG
>JABUQX010119023.1:15000-26111 GCA_015478945.1 Trachelipus rathkii | reverse complement strand
CATAACAAATAAGTTCTTTGAAAAATTTTCATAGTATAAAATTATTTAAACATAACCTATCAAAACCTATCACAACCCTATAACACACACATAATACCAAACACACACCACACACACACACACACACACCACACACACACACACACCAACACACACACACACACCACAACACACTACACACGAATAAACTTGCTACATTGGCCTAAGTTTTCCTTTACTTAACAACAGTAAAATAAACTAACATTACATACAAAAGTAACCTATTTTCATACTTTGCAAGCATATCTCTAACATATTAACTAAGAAAAAATGACACACACACAAAAACACGAATATATGCAAACATTATCAAAGTTCCATACTTAACAACAGTAGTAACTAACATTACAGCGAACAAAACGCAACCTATTCACACTTTTTCAACATATCCTCTAACATACCAACTAAGAATAAATGCCACACGCACCACACGCACATACGCACACACACGCAATAAAAACTGCTAACTTAGCAAAGTTCCTATTAACAAAAGTAAGTCAGTAAACTAACCATTACATACAAAAATACGTAAACACTATTCACACTCTTTAGCATATCTGTCTAACATATCAAGTTAATTTTACATTAAACAAGATAATGATAAAGATTTATCGTATCCTACCCTAACTATTGTAATGAACTCGAATAAATACACACACACACCGACACACACACACACACACACCTGACACACAACACACACACACACACACACCACACACACACACACACACACACACACACACACACACACACACACACCACACACACCACACACACACACAAAGATAATCCGTTTTCTATTTTCAAAATCTCGTTTTCTTTTTATAAACGTCAACTAAAGTAAATTGTATGCTATTTTGTTTTGTAAGTTCATTTTACATTTATTCTTTGCGTTTAATTTTTCAAATTCATTTTAAGCATTTTCAAAGATGACTTTTTTTATTTATTTTTAATTATTTGTTTTTAACAATTTCATTTTACTAAATTTTTATGCTTTTCATGTTTAAAAAGTAAAAATTAACCCACCCTTAAGCAGTAAAATCAGTTAAATCAGTAAATCCAAACCACCCGCTCCCCTCTTCTCAGCCCCACCTCCCCACCCCCCAATCCTGTGATCTATTGATCTATTGATCTATTGTTTCAAGTCACATTCGAAGTATAATTTTTCTGGATAACATAACATATAAAATCAAGTTCGTTATACACTGATCAACGAACTATATGCTAACGTCACAAAGTTTTCACACTAATAAAGCTAAAAATATAGCCTCACCTGAACTAAGAAAATATAATGTACACGCCAAAACCTAAAGCACCTTAAAGTACGAAGTAAACTGCTAACGACTTATACAAGTTCCCCACTTAATAACAGAAAAGTAACTAACACAGCTACAAAAACGTTAACCTATTCACACTTTTCTGAATAGCATATCTTTAACATATCAATGTTAATTTTACATTTACATAGTAATATTTTAAACAAAAGATTATCATATCCTAACCTAACTTGTGTAATGAATTAAGAGACTTAAATGACCACACACACATACACACACACTAAACACACACACACAGGAATATATGCTAACGCTAACCAAGTTTTCACATTAATAAAGCTAACATAGCACACCGAACTAAAATTACTTAATATACAATTGACAAACCAACCCTTGCGCCCTTGACAGCTTACTACCCTCCCCTCTTCAGCGGGTACCCGCAGATGGGTCTTCTGCATAGCTCTGGGAGGTAGACCTGAAAGTAGTTTTACAGCGCTTACAGTCCTACCAAATTGCCTCTGTATGATGCGCTGTTGCTAAATCTACCAGTTTGTCTAAAAATATTTCAGGTTACCTCCTGAAAGTGTTAGGTGTTACTCATTGCTTAATGTTTATAATACCACACTCACTACTGCACTATTCGTTGGGAGATTGATGATAGGTTAGGTAAGGATTATGAACACGAAATTTTTTTTTTTAAATCATTACTATGTTTTAATGTGAAAAACTGTTACGTTAGCATATATTCGCTTGATCAGTATGATAGTTAGACAGGGTTATGATAAATTTTTTGCTAAATATTACCATGTTAATATAAAATTAGCATTGATATGTTTAAGAGATATGCTTGGAAAAAGTGTGAATAGCGTTACGTTTTGTATGCTATGTTATTACTTTACTGGTTTAAGTATTGTTTTTTTTTTTTTTTTTTTTTTATGGAACTTTGTTAATGTTAGCCAGTTTTTCGTGCTTAAGTTTGTTAATTTTGCCGTTTATATTATATTCTTAGTCAGGTGTTGCAATATGTTGCGTCTTATTTAATGTGAAAACCATTGTTTACGTTAGCAATATTTCGTGTATGTGTGTGATGTGGTGTGTGTGGTGTGTGTGGTCGTGTGTGTGTGTGTGTGTGTGAGTGTGTGTGTGGTTGGTATTTATTTTTAGTTCATTACAATAGTTAGGTCTGGATATGATAAATCTTGGTTAAATATTACTATTTTAATGTAAAATTAAAATTGTTATGTTAGAGATATGCTTAACAAAGTGTAAATAGGTTACAAGTTTTGTTAATGCTATGTTAGTTACTTTACTGCTGTTAAGATATGGAAATTTGTTAATGTATAGACTGTTTATTCTGCTTAAGGATGTTAGATTTGCCGTTGTACATTATAATCGTAGTTCAGGTGATGCTATGTTAGTTATATTAATGTGAAAACTTTGTTTACGTTAGCATAATACTTCCTCTGTGTGTGATTGTATTTTCTAGTGTGCGTGTAGTGCGTGATGATGTTTGTGTGTGTGTGTGATTTATTCTTAGTTAATTACAATAGTTATGTTAGGATATGATAAAGCTTTTGATAAATATTATTATGTTAATGTAAAAATTAAAACCCTTCTTATTTGATTTGCCAGTTGAAAAATTGTGAATTAGGTTAACGTTTTTGTATGATATGTAGTTACTTTACTGTTGTTAAGTGTGGGGCTAACTTTGTAATGTTAGCAGTTTATTTCGTGCTTAAGGTATGTAGGTGCGTTGTACTTATATATTTTAGTTCAGGTGATGCTAATTGTTAGCTTTATTAATGTGAAAACTGTTACGTTAGCATATATTCCTGTGTGTGTGTGTTTATATGTGTGTGTGTGTATATATATATGTATGTGTCATTTATTCTTAATTCATTACAATAGTTAGGTTAGGATATGATAAATCTTTGTTAAATATTACTATGTAATGTTAAAAAACATTGATATGTTAAGATATGCTGATAAAGTGTGAATAGGTTTACGGTTTTTGTATGCTGTGTTAGTTACTTATTGTTATTAAGTGTGGAACTTTGTTAAATTGTTTAGCAGTTTATTCGTACTTAAGGTCTTGCTTATAGGGGTTGGCCGTTGATTACATTTATATTTTTTAGTTCAGGGATGCTATGTTAGCTCTATAGTTGTGAAAAACTTTTTACGTTAGCATATATTCATATAGCATGTTAAAAGAACTTGTTTTATGTTATGTTTACCAAATCATATACTGAAAGGTGACTTGAAAACAATGGATTCAAATGAGATTCAATAGATCACAGATTGGGGGTGGGTATTTGGGGCTGAGAAAGAGGCGGGGGTGGTGATTTTCTGATTTACTGATTTACTGCTTATGGGTGTGTAAAGATGGCAAGTTATTTTAAGTTATAAACTTGAAAAGCATAAAATTTTAGTAAAATCAAAATGTTTAAAGCAAATAAATTAAAAAAATAAATAAAAAAAAATGATAAAAAATTGAAAATAAATTAAAATTTGAATTGAAAAAAACAATTAACGCAAGAATAAATGTGAAATGAAACTTACAAACAAGAATAGCATGCAATTTATTTTAGTTTGACGTTTATAAAAAGTAAAACGAGATTTTGAAAATAGAAAACGGATTATTTTTGTGCGCGTGGGTGTGTGTGTGTGTGTGTGTGTGTGTGTGTGTGTGTGTGTTGTGTGTGTGTGTGTGTTGTGTGGTGTGTGCATTTATTCGTAGTTCATTACAATAGTTAGGTTACGATATGATATAAACTCTTTGTTAAATTATTACTATTTAATGTAAAATTAACATTGATATGTTACTGATATGCTTAAAAAAGTGTGAATAAGGTTTCGTTTTGTATGTAATGTTAGTTCACTTACTTTTGTTAATATGACTTTCTAATGTTAGCAGCTATTCGTGTGTGTTGCGTATGTGCGTGTGTGAGTGTAGCGTTTATTCTTAGTTGGTATGTTAGAGATATGCTTGAAAAGTGTGAATAGGTTGCGTTTTGTATGTAAGTTAGTTACTTACTGTTGTTAAGTATTTGGAACTTTGATAATGTTTTAGCAGTTTATTCGGGAGTGTGTGGTGTCATTTTTTCTTAGTTAATATGTTAGAGATATGCTTGGACAAAGTGTAGTAGGTTACGTTTTGTAATGTAATGTTAGTTACTTACTGTTAAGTATGGAACTTTGCCAATGTTAGCAGTTTATTCGTGTGTGTGTGTGTGTGTGTGTGTGTGTGATGTGTGTTGTGTGTGTGTGTGTGTGTGTGTGGTGTGTTGTGTGGTGTGATGTGTGTGTGTGTGTGTGCTGCGTGTGTGTGTGGTTGTGTGTGTGCTGTGTGTGTGGCTGTGTGTGTGTGTGTGTGTATGTATGATGTGTGTTAATCTAGGTTGTGATAGGTTTTGAATAGGTATATGCTTAAATCATTTTACTATTGAAAATTTTCAAAGAACTTATTTGTGTTATGTTATACAAAATATGGACTTGAATCGAATAGATCAATAATAGATCAATAGATTATGGATGGGGTGGGGGAAGGTAGGGTTGGTGGTTTGATTTACTGATTTACTGCTTTAGGGTACGTAAAATGCAAATTTTTTACGTTATATAAACATGAAAGCATAAAAATTTTTGTAAAACAAAATTGTTTCAACAAATAAAAATACCAAAAAAAAAAAAGTTTTTGTGTTATGTTATACAAAATATGACTTGAATCAATAGATCAATAGATCAATAGATCAATAGATCAAAGGATCAATAGATCAATGGATCATGGATGGAGTGGGGAGGGTGATTGATTTGATTTACTATTACTGATTTACTGCTTTAGGGTATGTGAAAAAAACGTAAATTTTTACGTTTTAAACATGAAGAGCATAATTTTTTTTTTAGTAAAAACAAATGTTTAAAGCAAATAAAAAAAACAAAAATAAAAAAAAACAAATAAAAATTAAAATAAAATTAAAATTAAAAAAATTAAAATAAAATAATTAAAACATAAAAAAATAGTTAAAAATAAATTTAAATAAAAAAATAAAAAAAATAAAAGAAAAAGTTAGAAATAAAAAGAAATTAAAATAAAAAAAATTAAACATATGTATAAATGTAAAATAAAACAAAAAAAAAAAATAAAAAATAAAAAAAAATTAAAAAAAAAAAATTAAACTTATAAAAATGAACTTAGAAAAACAGATTTAAATAAAAAAAATAAAAATAAAAAAAAAAATTAAAACAAAAATAAAACAAAGTATAAATGTAAAATAAAACTTATAAAAAATAAAGTTTGAAAAATAAATTTAAATAAGTAAAATAAAAAAAAAAATAAAAACAAAATTAAAAAAAAAAAAAAAATTAAAGTAAAAAAATTAAACACAAAGTAAAAATGTATAATAAAAAAATGAAGATAGAAAAATAAATTTGGCGGGCGGTGGACTGCGGGCTGCGGGCTGCGGGCTGTGGCGTGCGGGCTGCGGGCTGCGGGCTGCGGGGCAGATGACGGGGCTTGTGGCTGAACTCAAACTCTTGGATGAAATCGAAAACCGTTAATTTGGTGCCGCAAGCGCCAAAATCGCCGAAAAAAAGATTCACGAATGTAGCTGAGGCTACTGAAAGGTTAACAGGTGTTAGGACTAACGTTGCTAGGGGAACGTGTTTAAATCTAATGGCTAATATGCTGCTATTGCTGGGTGAATGTATTTAAGCCTAACAGTTACTATCGCATCCTTTGATAGAGAGATATAGCTGAGTTGGATGAAGGTGGTAAATGGTGGTAAAAAAGGTTAAAAATGTATCGAATAAGTTAAAAATTATAAACATTTACCAATATGTGACCTGAATTAACAGGTAAACTAATGAAACTACATGAATAAGCTTTTGATTAGGATAAGGAAAGTAGAGGAGTAGTAGAAAGTGGCTAAAAAGGGCAAAAATATATCAAAAAGGTTAAAAATCCTAGAAAATTTACCAATAAGATGCCAGAATTATATGAAAAAATGATGAAAAAAGTTCAGGAGAGGAGATGAGTAATAGAAAGTAATCAACATCGTCGAACCTATATATACAACGAAGCACACACAACCGTAGGACTAATACACTAAACAAAGTGCAATTCAAGAATCTATAAAAATAAGTGCACTACATCGTAATTTTGACGATAATACGCAACATATACTCTCAACGTAAAGCGCTAAATAAGGTTTAGGACAGTAGCTGAGTATTAGAAAGGTCTTTAAAAATACATATAATACATACGCTAGAGTGAACCAGCGAAATCTCATAAAGACGTTTAACTTCTTATACAACGTGCTAAAACACCCAGAAATTTAGCTATAGGTGCAGACTTAGCAAGAAAAAGCGCCCTAATAAAGGTCATGAAACGTAGCGGAGTGCGGAAGAAATCGCTAAAGTCATATAACACAGAAATGCAAATTGGTCCTGAACAAAGAAAGGAATATAGAACAAAGCGCACTCATCGGAACAAGAAAACGCTGAAATCCATAACATAATCAATAATAGAATAACAGGATAGCGTAGGCGAGTAAATCCTGTGGGGGTTATGTCTGGTCGGCGTCGACACTGTAGCTAACAAAAACGGCAATACATCGGCACCCACACATACACACCCCTAAAATAGCTGGCGAACGTATATGAAAAAGGGGCCCCCGGGGGGCTGACCCCCCATTAAAAACGCCAGATATAAAAAGTAGCCAGGAAGGTAGATGAGTACTAAAAAAGTCGCTAAAAATATATGTCTGTATTGCCAGGGTGATAGGAGAGCGACAAATCTGTCACCCTCCAAGTGCGCGCCAGTAGTAGCACCCAGAAACTGGACTACGAACCTTTTACCCCACCTGTCGTTTTTTACCCCACCGAGCTTTTTGAGAACCCAAATTTTTTGAGAACCCTAATTTGTTGGCAACCCTAATTTTTTGAGAACCCTAATTTTTTGGCAACCCTAATTTTTTGAGAACCCTACTCTTTGGCAACGCTAATTTTTTGGCAACCCTAGGATTTTGGCCTTGTAGCTTTTTTGCAACCCTTCGAAGAAGGGTTGCGCCAGACGGTTGCGAAGCAACCGTCGTACGTACCTCCCGCCTAGTTTTGACCCCCCTTTATGGGCTTAGCCCATTTTTTGATGTTTCGGTCTTGGCCTTGATATTTCGGCCTTGATACCGTATCAAGGGTTGAAATTGCCCATTCTTAAGTGTGTGTGTGTGCGTTGGTGTAATTCCCCCCGCGAGATGAAACAATCGCCGGTGCCTCTGGCACGAATCCGCCCAGCAGCGTTCCCACCCGCCGCATGGTGCAACCACCGGTGCCTCCGGACCGAACCGCCGCGCGCGCGCGCGCGACCGCAAGTAATTCCGGCGCGAAAATGCCGCAGTGATAACTGTTGTGGCCCCAGCCCGAATCCTCCCCATCAGCCAGTATCGCCATACACCTGTTATATATATATATATATATATATATATATATATATATATATATATATATATATATAATATATATATATATATATATATTATATATATATTATATATATATATAATATATCTTATATATATATATATATATATAATATATATTATTAATTTTAATTATTTTAATTATAATTTATTTAATTTTTTTTATTTTATTTAAATTATTATTTATTGAGTGTTATTTTTAATTATTGTACTTTTTTATTGAATGATATATATATATATATATATATATATATAATATATATATATATAACTATATATATAATATATATATTATATATATATATATATATATCATTATTATATATATATATTATATATAATATATTATAATATATTATTATATATATATATATAATATATACAGGATAGATAAAGATGGTTCTTTAGGTCAAGCGCACTTATTCCTTGCTGTGTATTTAGGTAAAATGTTAATTAACTTAATCTCTTTTGAGAAAAGCACGATAACCTTTTGTCATATAAAGGTATCGAAGATAATTTATGCAAGATATAAAAGGATTATCCCAGAAAAGAGTAACCTTTAGGGTAAGACCATTTTTCCTTTCCTGGCTGTGTACATAGGAAAATTTAATTATCGTAATCTCTGAGAAAAAAGGACATTTTCCTCTAATTACATATGACCAGCTACAAGATAATTTATGCAAGATATAAAAGGATTATCCCTGATAAGAGTATCCTTTTGTGAAAAGACCTTTTTTTCAGATTACACCTATAAACCTCTGTTTATTTGCCTTTCTCCTTAATTATATATCGGATAATTTATGCAAGATATAAAAGGATTATCCCTGTAAAGATGTTTCTTTAGGTCAAGACCATTTTTTCCTCTCTGTGTAATTAGGGAAATTTAATTAGCTTTAGATCTTTTGAGAAAAATAAGGTTGACCGAGGTTGACCTTTTTTCCAGATGAAGGTTCGGATAATTTATGCAAGATATAAAAGGATTATCCCTGTAAAGATGTTTCTTTAGGTCAAGACCATTTTTTCCTCTGTGTAATTAGGGAAATTTAATTAGCTTAAGATCTTTTGAGAAAAATCAGGTTGACCGAGGTTGCCCTTTTTCCATATGAAGGTTCGTTAATGACCATTTATCTATAATTACACATGACCAGTTGAATAAATTACCTCAAGAGCTATAATATTTATTTTTGTGTCCCAGATAATTAACTGTAATATAAACGACGGGCGGATGGATTTTCTAATTATGAAAATACTTTTATCTGTTTACTCGGTATAAGGATTATTGACCTCTTTGTCCTTAATTATGCATTTTAAAAAGTTAAGTCTAGCTTGATCTTTTTTTCCAGATGGAGGATCATAAATAGTTGAATAAATAAAGATAACCTTTTTTCGACATACAATATCAGCCGTCCTTATTGACTCAAGCCTTACCGTCTTTACCTGTTCGAGTTCTACCTGGGTCATAATTTAAAATATAAACCCAGGTAGAACTCGACTCCCTACCACTCTCGCAAGTACAGGGTATTTAACCCACAGATCCAGAGCCAAGATCTGAGAGGAAGGATCTTTTAAATCAAGTCTATATAACATAAAATCCAGATTTATATATTATGCTAAAAGTAGGCTAAAAGTAGGCTAAAAGTAGGCTAAAAGTAGGCTAAAAGTAGGCTAAAAGTAGGCTAAAAGTAGGCTAAAAGTAGGCTAAAAGTAGGCTAAAGGTAGGCTGAAGGTAGGCTAAAAGTAGGTTTTGTAAAAGTATATTTGATAAAAGTCAAAATAAAACTTTATTGTAATAAAAGAGCTTCACACCCTGAAAAATATTAAAAAAACAAGTTCTAATTATTTGTTTAAATCTATGTAGCCTAACGTAGATTAACTTAAATATTGTTGTCGGAGCCCAAGCACCGTGCTTCTATTTCGTTTTCAAGGGTTCTTATTCGAGGGGTCCAAGGAAAGAGTGAGGAGTTTATGTTAATTATAATTTACAAATAAGGACATATATTTATATAAATATCCCCCAACCTAACTAACTAGGTCC
The DNA here is from genome assembly GCA_015478945.1 of Trachelipus rathkii. Lineage (NCBI taxonomy): Eukaryota > Metazoa > Arthropoda > Malacostraca > Isopoda > Trachelipodidae > Trachelipus > Trachelipus rathkii. The sequence goes on along the minus strand of JABUQX010119023.1, from coordinate 16,284 downwards.
CAAATATTTAAATTTATCAATATATACATACAAATCGAGACAGAATATACATATGCAAAGTAAATATACAAAGATTAAAGGAACGACTTCGTAACTTATTTATGGCCGATCCGTATTGTCAGCCGCTGACCAGCTGCAGCGAACCCACAGGTGTTGTGTTGGTTTCCAGAACCGCTTCCGATGTTCCAGTAACTCGTCACCACTACAATGAAGTAGAGTCAACCAAATCCCAAAAGTATGCTAAAAGTATGCTAAAAGTATGCTCCAATCCGCACCGTTTAATGATCCTCCAAATAATGTTCCGGTTTATTGAAGTAGAGTCAACCAAATCCCAAATGAATCCTCCGACCAGAATACACCTTCTGTTGCGGTGCTCCAATCCGCACCGTTAAATGATCCTCCAAATAATGTTCCGGTTTATTTTTAAGAGCTCCAAAGTACTCCGATACTTTAGTGGAGGCAAAAGCACCACTAGTGCCTCAAAAATGTCGTCCAAGTTAAAAGAAACTAGTTTGTTGTCTTCAAGCACCGCACCGGGAACTTGCACCACGATTTTAGCTTCTACTGTGTCCCAATGACACGTCTCCGAAAATGTCGGCTCCCACACCAATGCTCCGACCAGGATTCCAATGTCCTCACACCAATGCTTCCAGTAAGTTTCCAGACTGGGACTTCACACAAATTTCTACCGAGATTGGAATCGTAATCGTGACTAGGATAGAGACAGAATGAGATCCCGGATTGAGCCCTTTAAACAAAAATAATAATAATAATAATAATAATAATAATAATAAAATAAATAAAATAAATAAATAAAAAAAATAAAAAAAAAAAATAAAAATAAATAAAATAAATAAAATAAATAAAATAAATAAAATAAATAAAATAAATAAAATAAATAAAATAAATAAAATAAATAAATAAATAAAAAAAAAAAATAAAAAAAAAAAAAAAATAAATAATAAATAAAAATAAATAAAATAAATAAAATAAATAAAAATAAATAAAAATAATAAATAATAATAATAAATAATAATAATAAATAATAATAATAAATAATAATAATAAAATAATAATAAATAATATAAATAAGTAAAATAATATAATTAATATAAAATAATATAAAGAATACAATATATAAATAATATAAATAATATAAATAATATAATAATATAAATAATATGAAATAATTATAAATATATAAATAATATTAAATAATATAAATAATATTTAATAATATAAAATAATATTAAATATATTAAAAAATTATAATATTAAATATTG
>JABUQX010119023.1:7500-10000 GCA_015478945.1 Trachelipus rathkii | reverse complement strand
TACCCTTAACCTTAATATATCATAATTACTTAAATTCCATATTCTAAAACCCTAATATTTAATCCATATCGACAAATTCCAAATCTTTTACATTAACTTCTAAAAATACTTCTTTAATGGTTGCTTTTCCCAACAAACCCCGATATCACTTTATAATTGTTTACACTCTAATAATTGTTTACACTCTAATACTTTATTCACAATTTAAACATTATGTTCACTATTTACATGTTATCACTTTATTATTTAAACATTATATTAGCTATTAAAATGTTATGTTAACTATTGAAATGTTATCTTAACTTACCCGACACATGGGACTTGCAAACCTCAGACAGTTGCTACAATGGAATCCTTTCCAAATCGATTCTTCCAATAATTAATCCAAATGACAACAACTATATGGACTTTCCACGATTTCTTTTGATAATCACTGAATTGTCTCCAAGAAATATATGTCTTCTCACTCACAAATCCTCCGTAACTTGCTTCTCATTTTTAGTTAGTTGCGTTTACCAACCAACTAATCACAGTATATATATATATATTATAGTATATATATATATATATATATTATATATAATATATATATATATATAATATATATATATATATATAGTATACTATATATTATATATATATTATAATATAATATATATATTTATATATATATATATATATATATATATTATATATATATATATAATATATTATATATATATATATATATATATAATATATATTATATATATATATATATATATATATTAATATATATATATTATTATATATATATTATATATATATATATATATATATATAATATATATATATATATATATTATATATATATATATATATATATATATATATATATGAATGGCTCACAGAAAGATTTTACCTCTTCATCAGGCGGGATTCGAACCTGGAAACTCGTGTTGCGAGTTAACAGTAACCCGGGCGCTTTATACCCACTAAGCCATATAACTATATATATATATATATATATATACTAAATATATTATATATATTATATATATATAATTATATATATATATATATATATATATATATATATTATATATATATATATATATATATTATATATATATATATATATATATATATATATATATATATATATATAGACAGAGAGAACGTGGTAGTTTTCTATATCTCAAAAATTTTTTTCCCTCATTCCTTATCTATTCGAGACAGTCGGAACATATGAAGACTTTCTTTCTTCACATAGTTTCATATTTCATAGTTTTATAGTTTCTTCAGTTAGTTTCTTATCTTCACATTAGTTTCTCACATGTCATAGTTTCTATATTTCTTCATATAGTTTTTGGCCTCCACATCAGGTTCATATTTCATAGTTTTAGAGTTTCTTCACATACTTTCGTATTTCATAGTTATATAATTTATTCACATAGTTTCTTTCTTTACATAGTTTCATATTTCATGGTTTTATAGTTTCTACACATAGTTTTCTTTCTTCACATAGTTTCATATTCATAGCTTTGTAGTTTCTTCATTTAGTTTCTTTCTTCACATAGTTTCACATATCATAGTTTTATATTTTCTTCATATAGTTTTTTGCTTCACATAGTTTCATATTTCATAGTTTTATAGTTTCTTCATTTAGTTTCTTTCTTCACATAGTTTCATATTTTATAGTTTTATAGTTTCTTCACAGTTTCTTTCTTCGCAAAGTTTCATAATTTTCATAAGTTTTGTAGTGTTCTTCCACATAGTTTCTCTCTTCTTCACGTAGTTCTTATTTCATAGTTTTATAGTTCTTCGCCTAGTTTTTCACACAGTTTCGATGTTCATAGTTTAGAGTTCTATCCTCTAGTTTTTTTCACATAGTTTCATATTTATAGTTTTATAGTTTCTTTACATACTTTTTATTCATAGTTTCATATGTTATTCACATAGTTTCTTCTTCACATAGTTTCATATTTCATAGTTTTATAGTTTCTTCGCCTAGTTTTTTCTTCACATAGGTTCATATTTCATAGTTTTAGAGTTTCTTCACATACTTTCGTATTTCATAGTTATATAATTTATTCACATAGTTTCTTTCTTTACATAGTTTCATATTTCATGGTTTTATAGTTTCTACACATAGTTTTCTTTCTTCACATAGTTTCATATTCATAGCTTTGTAGTTTCTTCATTTAGTTTCTTTCTTTACATAGTTTCATATATCATAGTTTTATAGCTTCTTCATTTAGTTTCTTTCTTCACATAGTTTCATATTTTATAGTTTTATAGTTTCTTTATTTAGTTTCTTTCTTCACGTAGTTTCACATTTTATAGTTTTATAGTTTCTTTACATAGTTTCTTCTTCACATAGTTTCATATTTCATAGTTTTATAGTTTCTTCATTTAGTTCCTTTCTCCACAGAGTTTCATATTTCATAGTTTTATAGTTTCTTCACATAGTTTATTTCTTCGCATAGTTTCATATTTCATAGTTTTGTAGTTTCTTCAC